>PVHP010001243.1:12293-110983 GCA_004024765.1 Zapus hudsonius | reverse complement strand
TAATTAATAATTGTAAGCAACGCGGGGAGAGAGAGAGAGTTTTGGAATCCTCCCTTCCCTCTCCTCCTACTCCGAGTTCTTGTCCTCTAATGCCAAAGAATTGTACACAGGGACAGAATTAAATTTTAGTTACACATTTATTCTAATTCAGTAGATCAGGGAAAGGGGAGTTGGATGGGGAAATTGGATGTGGGAAGTCATAAAGTTTTCTCTTGCTGCTCTAATAGGGCTCCCTGATGTTTCTTACTGTAATAAACGCCTCCACTGTCACAACCCTGCAACTCATTTTGTGTGTGTGTGTGTGTGTGCGCGCGCGCACGCGCACGTGCGAGCGTGTGCAGAGGCCAGAGAAGAATGTTGGATACTGGGTGTCCTCTTATCGCTAGCTCATCTGTGCACTGTCTTGAAACAGCCTCCCCCTCAACCCAGAAACCTGTCTGTTAGAAAGCCCCACTGTGGTAGTTTTGAACAGATGTCCCCCAATAGAATTTATTATAATTGTGAATTGTCTCCAGCCTTCTGGCTGGAGGAAGTGCCTAGCCTCCTGGGGTCTAGCCCTGAGGTATTTCTAAATTGAATGCGAAATACTAGGGATACATATGCAAACAAGCAGCTGGAACCCAAGTCTGGCAGTTCTGCTTTTTGTGAATTACAGTGTGCTTGCTTGCTTCAGGAGGTGCTGTCTCTGTCTGCTTGGATCTATGAAAGGGGGCCCCCTGGGTCTGTTACTTCAATAAATACTTTCCTCCCCAAAATTATGCCTGGAGATTCATCCCAGTGGCATGTGGCTGACACCCACCAAGCTCCATTCTCTGTTCCTGGAGACTGGGGTTACAGATGAGTGGCCACACCCTGCTATTTACATGGGTTCTGGGAGTTTAATTTGGCTGTCTCCAGTCTGAGAGGCCCTTATGTTTAAATGGCCCACAGTCTTAGCCTCTGAGCCATCTGTCACACCTCCTAAGTAATCTTCAGGGCGTTCCTTCTGCTCACAAAGTGGAAACACAGGCTCTGGCATAGGCTCCTTCACTTTGCCACAGCGACTACTTCAGGGTCGCCGTCACTCCTCTCCCTGTGTACCGGCTCATCACACATACAGACAGTTCTCCATGCGTGGCCTGAATACGGTAGAGAGCTTTCATATTCTAGAAGTTAAGACTGTACAGCAGCTAAAGAAAAGGCAAGACAGGATAAAAGGGAACAAACAAACAGAAATTAGGGGTTCGTTTGCTTTGGGTTTTTAAAAACTTCTTTTGGCTCAAGATACCCTCTTTCCCTTTTCTATTTGGCACAGTTCAAATGCCACCTCTCTAAATTCCTGAAAAACATTCTCTGAACTCTTCATATTATATTTGTCCAGATTTCCAATACTGTACTGACCAGTCACTTAATTGTGTTATCTATGTGTTTCCCCCAAAGACCGTAGTTTTCAAAGGGGGAACATTCTGTATTTACCTTTATAATTTCAATGCCTAATGTAGTGCTTAGAATTCAATCCAGGATCACTGAATGAATGCATAAACAGACATCTAGTATCTCCCATGTAAGCCAGGAGGAAAGAATGTACTCAGAAGAATGAAAATTTTGCTGAGGAAGTCTACAGGCTACAGTAGGATGTACCTTTACAATAAAAAGAGCCCTGGAAAATGGAAGTCAAAATTCTGTTTGCAGATCATGATGCAGACAATCTAGAAGGGAGGGTGTGTATTTGTGGCTCTTTTGAAAAGTAGTGAAAAGTATTCAACTACTTGGAATAAGGATTCACGAATGCCCTGAAACAGTGTTTTCATCAGTTTTTCTTATAGTTTGGCAGTTCTGTTGTTTATCAACATATAGTCAAACATAACACATACGTACTATTATGCTGCTCTATTTTTAAAAGCTAACACACAAAGCATCTCCTGGTATGGGAATTAGTTCTTTAAATTACCTGATTTCAGACAAACCTTTATAAAACAATACAAACAACCAAAGAAAAATAAGCAAGAAAAAAAAATCCCCTATCTCATTAACTAAATGAATAACTAAAAAGCAAAAATTCAAAGCCAAGCATGGTATCCAGGAGACAGAGGCAGGAGTATTGCTAGTTCAAGGCCAGCTCAGGCTACACAATAGATTCTGTCAAAAATCAAAAGGGCTGAAGAGATGGTTCAATGAGTGGTTAAGTGTGTTTCCTGCTCAAGCCTGAAGGCCTGAGGGAAACAAAGTGCTTGATTTCAAATCTCCGTAACCTACCTAAACAGCTGGAGATGGCCTCCTGCACCTATGAGGGAGCAGAGACCAGGGAATGACCCAGCTTACAAAAAGCAGCGAGCAGTATTATCAGTAAGACACTGGCCCAAACAAGAAAGGAAGAGCAAAGCAAAGTCACTGACATTCTGCTTCAGCCACTGCAGGCCAGCAAGAGCACCTCAAGGGCACATACACAAACAAAAAAAAGAAAAAAATTAATGTATTTGTAACTATAAATACAACTATATATACTTTTATACATTGTTCATAAATCACTAACATTCATAAACTTTTATTTTATAAACCTATTTATCATCTAAAGGAGAGAAATATTAGAGCTGCACACCAATTCATGGTCAAGTACATAAATTTCAGTTATTTGAATTATTAATGATCATACATTAATGGTAAGATTATAAACAATTTCTAATTTTTCAGTATTTTAAAGATTTTTCTAGGATGAGCATATACTTTTATAATTTTTTAAATCAGCATATATTATACAAACTAGTGGGTTAAAACTATGTCAGTTACCTTGTTTCAAGCTTGAATTCTGAAAGCTTGGCTCTGAGTTCTTCTCTACTCATTCTGTTAATGCAGCCATTTGTAATTGCAATCTCTTTGTAAACCGGGTCACTGAAATCACCTCCACTGGAGGTAATGAACTTAGATCCAGCTGTTTCTTGGCCATCAAGCTTACATCGTTGCTTTTTCTATTAAACAAAGGAGAGAGAGAAGAGGTGTTAACTTATCGCTAGGGTTCTTCGCGCTCCATGTGCAGTGAGAGGTGCCCACTGCTGCTACAGGAGAGGAAGACAAGAGCTGTGCTCTGGTGCCTGAACCGCTGGGTTCTGAGCAGGCAATGAGGCTAAGCAGAGACGGCTGTCAGGGCAGAGCTGCATCAGTGCGGAGCGCCAGCGGGCCACTGACTAGCAGCATGGCCTCGGCTATTCACTAGCCTCTGATCTCGCTTCCTCAGCAATAAAAATAAAGTGTAATTGTCTCAAGTTGTATTTGATAATGGGAAATAGTATTTAGGCAGCATCATTATAAATATGAAATGACATTAAATATAGCAAGCTCTTAATACCTTTCCCAGAAGTAGCCATTAATAAAGAACTTTACCTGCAATCACTACGAAACAGCCCTTTCCATGAACAATAAATATCCTCCAACTTCTATGTGAGTCCATTTCAATGACTTTTTACAACATCGTGCATGTATGAGTCAGTTGACTTTCTGAGAATTTTAACTGCCTTCGTTTCAGTTAAAATAAACTGTCCCCCAAAAGATTGCAATCTAGTTCTATGAGTCCTAGTATCCAAAGCAAATAATGAAATGCATTCAGTTTCAAAACTCATCATTTTCCAGTTGCTTACATAATAGAGGTGCCTTGGTATAGCCTTTTTTCTTTTTTTTTTCTTTTTTTTTTTTTTTTGTTTTTCGAGGTAGGGTCTCACTCTAGTCCAGGCTGACCTGGAATTCACTATGTAGTCTCAGGGTGGCCTTGAACTCACAGCAATCCTCCAACCTCTGCCTCCCGAGTGCTGGGATTAAAGGCGTGCGCCACCACGCCCAGCTAGTATAACCTTTTCTTAAGTCAGTCTGCCACATGCCTCCATTCTATTCTCCTCACAGGTAGACCTAAACCACATACTAACTTCTAAATGTTACTTATTTTCTACATGCAAAGTTATAAACAGTTTCAGAAGTTTCAAAATCACTGGCACTTTCTGACACGAATGCTTACTAACCTGGTCACAATTTACCACACAGCTCCCATATGAACTGTAAGTAGACTTAGGAGGACTAACCCCAGCAGTCCCTGCTTTGGAACCGGTCTTGATGGACTTAGCGCTAAGCTCGCAATTTAAAGCAACACACATGTACTGAAAATGTAACACTAATACTGTTAAAGTACTCCCACTCCCCACTCCCAGCACCTTCGAAGAAGGGGCCAGCAATTCCAATGCATAAAAATGTTCACCAACAGGAACAACCACATTGAGGTTGCTTGTTTAAAAATCTTCATGTATGGAAATGCAACAATGAAAAAATAACCTTATAATTTACCTGTGGTACATGCTCATTTTTAAAAAGTTTTTTTTTGTTGTTTTTTTGAGATCGGGTCTCACTCTAGCACAGGCTGACCTGGAATTCAGTATGTAGTCTCAGGGTAGCCTTGAACCCACGGCCATCCTCCTACCACCTCTGCCTCTCAAGTACTGGGATTAAAGGCATGTACCACCATGCCTGGCATTAAAAAAAAAAAAAAAAGGTATTATACAGAACTTTGACCAAGAAAATAATTAGCTTTCAGTGATATTTATATTTACAATAGATAGCTGGCTAATTTATCTTTAGAAATGATCAGAATAAGTTCTTTATCTTCAAACTTACAATTAGTTTTAAGCTTCTTCAGTAAGGTTATAATGTAGGTCACCATGAAAGAAGTTTGTCTAATCAAGAGACCTCTAAGCACATTTTCTATGACAAATGCATTACCTGATTCACCTAGAGAATTCTTATCTATATCTATAGTTACAAATATCACACATATGTAAATACTTACACCTCTTCTTTTAAAAATATTTTATTTGCAAGCAGAGAGAGAGAAAGAAAAACAGAGAGAGAATGGGTATACCAGGGTCTCCTGCCACTACAAATGAACTCCAGATGCATGCATCACTTTGTGCATCTGGGACTCGAACTCTGGTTGTTAGGTTTTGCAGGCAAGCGCCTTAACTGCTGAACCATCTCTCCAGCCCCACTACACCTGCTCTAGATATGTTATAAAGCATGACTCCTATAAAGAAAGATTTGTTTCTGCTCCTAAGGCCAACTCCACCCGCATTCCTTCAGTGAAAAGCGTTTCCTCCCAAATTTCAGGTCTACACTAATAGTTCCCAAAGAAGGGTGTTTAGCTCAGTCCACAAAGAAATGGAAAGAATACTTCAACACCCCACGTGTAAATAATCTGTAAATACTCTATTCTCTAGACACATCTGTCACAGGTCATACTGGCCATATAATAAATGTGGAGATAGATTCACTTCTGGAGAAAAATATTCATCTTGGAAGAATGTGACGTTTTGCAAATTTCCATGGACTGGGTTTCTCTCATCACAAATAAGACAATGTTTTACATTATGGGCAATGGCCATCAACTTTCACACCAAATCTGCCATCTTGTGGTTAAGCTACTTTAAAACGTTGAACTTTAAAATGTCGATGAGTTCACATTTTCTTCCACCAACAAAAAGTGAAAACTGTTACCCTTTTCTTATTGAGG
This sequence comes from Zapus hudsonius, assembly GCA_004024765.1. NCBI lineage: Eukaryota > Metazoa > Chordata > Mammalia > Rodentia > Dipodidae > Zapus > Zapus hudsonius. The sequence goes on along the minus strand of PVHP010001243.1, from coordinate 105,459 downwards.
AGGGAGGTTAGACCATGACCTTTGAAAAGTTTTTCTTCATGAGCAAAATCTGTTGCTTCAAGATAAGAAGTAGTATGTTTTAGGAATACGTATACAAGTAATTGCTTAAAAATTAAAAGAAAAACCTTCTGTCAGGAACATTTCAAAAATAGATCCTGGTGAAATCTGAACCAACTGATAACACAAAGACGAGACTCCTTCTATTAAGGGAAGCCAGAGCTGATGGAAGTGGAAGCATACCAGCTATATTCCAACATCCACCCCACCCCTAAAAAGCCTCGACTTGGTTGAAATCAGGGAGGGGGGATGTATATTCAATTATTAAATGCATTCAACAACCCCCCCCCCCAGGGAAGAGTGTCCCTCTAGCCCAGGCTGACCTGGATCTCACTCTGTACAAGTTTCATTTTGTTCTAATGACAGCCACTAAAATCCATTCTTAATGACAGTCACTAAAATCCATGCTGAGCCTTCCAGGGACCGTGTCTCGAACCTCCAAGGCCTTCACACTATAACCGATATAGTCACGGTTCTCCAATGAAACACAAACTTTGCAAAGTGCAGTTTTGACAACCGACTTAAGATGATCTCAGCAGCAACATGTAGGAGTACGAAAAACAGGGGTTCATCCCGGAGAGGGCGGATAGATATGCAAGAGCTCTTTGCAAGTTCCAACCCACGCACCCAGCAGAGGAAGAGCCAACCACAGAGAGGTGAGCGAGGGCAGGGGCCACACCCGAGACCCCCCCCCGGGAAGACCCTCTCCCCTATGCCCGGGGAGAACCAGCCCACCGAGGTTAGAGCCAGGAGGGAGACCGCCGGCGGAAGGAAGTCCTGATGTCGGGTGCCAAGGAACGCCTCCCTCTGTTCCCAGCGCGGGGAGCAGCGCCGTGAGTTCGAAGCCAGCCCGAGACGACACAGGTCATCCTGGGCTGCAGAGAGACCCGAGCTCCTTAAGACTACGAATAAGCAAAGCCCACGATCAGAGGCAGTGGCGGCGGAGCGTGGCACATCCACGGGGAGCTCTCCGCGGCGCGGCGCGGCGTGGCCCGGCCCTCACGGCTCACCTCCACGCTCAGCGGCGGCGGCGGCTCCTCCGCGCCCTCGGGCCGCGGCGTCTTGTGCGCGGGCGCCCCGGCGTCGCCGTGCCGCGGTCGGCTCGGATCCCCGTCCATGCGGGCTCTCACCGTCGCACAACCCACCGAGACTACCCCCCACGACGCCCCGTTCGCGTTCCCGCGGCGGCCGCCAAACAAACTCCGCCGGACGCCTCCTACTTCCGGGAGCGTGGGGCGTCCGCACGCCGCGCAGGCGCAGTGGGCGGGAGGGCGGGCGGGCGGGCGCGCGAGGAAAAATGAGGCGAGAGGGAGGGGTGCGCGGGAGCCCGGGCAGGCGTGGCCATGCCTGCGCGAGGAGGGGGGGGTGGGCGTGGTCATCTCAGCGCCGAAGCGGAGTAGGCGTGGCCATGCCTGCGCGGGAGGGGAGGGTAGGCGTGGCCATGTCTGCGCCGAAGCCTGGTGGGCGTGACCATGCGTGCTAGGGAAGCGGGGTGGGCGTGGTCATACCTCCAAGACTGCGCGGGAGCGAGTGAACGTGATATATCTGCGCCTAAACTGGGCGCGGTCACGTCTGCGCAGAAGCAGGGTGGGCGTGGCCGTGACCGCGCGGGTAGGTTATATCTGCGCCGAAGTGGGGTGGGCGTGGCCACACCTGGTCGGGGAACGGGGTGGGCGTGGTCACGCCTCCGCGGGCGCTTGATGGGCGTGGTCACACCTTCGGCGAAGCGTGGTGGGCGTGGCCGCGCCTGCGCGGAGGCCCCGCCCGGTGTCTAGTTTCCTCTTAGCCTTGGCGAGCTGTATCTTGGTAGAGCGCCAGCTTGGCGCCCAAAGTGTTATATGTTTATATTAAGGATGCTCTGCTCATTTCCTGGAAAATGCATGAAAAATATTTTGTCTGTATTCACCAATTCTTTGAAAACTCTAATGTTACGGTATATACCGACTCTTGCTCTTTTGTCAATATGCTCTGTCTAGAGACTACACGTTTTTTAATATTTAGACGCGTAAATCTCATTATCCTGGGTATATAAGGGAATATGGCTTCTTGTTACTGTTTGGGTTTTCTATGACACTTTTCAATCTGAAGTTTTGCGCTTATATTTAGGTTTTTCATCATTTCTTTAAAAAAATACTACCCCTGCGTGGGGATGATGTGCGTGTGTGTATGTTCACGTGTGAGTGTGGGTGCACACTTTGCACAGCATGCAGGGAAAGAGAGGCCAGAGGACAAGTCCGAGTGTTAGTCCTCACCTTGTTCAAGGCAAGGTCGGTTCACTTCTGCAATTCCAAGGATTCTCCTGTCCCCACCTCCCTTCCTGCCTTCGGTGTGTTAGGATTACAGACACTCCCTCCTTCATGGTTTCTGGGGATCTGAACTCTGCTTTCCCAGAAACTGAGTCATCTCCCTGGGCCTTTTATCGTTTCTTTAAATATAGCTTCCTCTCCAATTTTTTTTTTCTATCTGGGGTTCTTATAGATACATTGTACTTCTGCTCTTCATAGATTCTGCATATTAGCTTTCCTAGATCCCATAGCTTTATTTTTTCCAAACGCTGTTGGGTAGCTGGTTAGATATTGTCAGAATATCATGAAGGTCACTGAGGAATATACCCCCCTTCAATAATTAGCTTGTAAAGCCAACAACTGAAACTGCAGGACTCTGATTACTTGTCAGAAGGATAGGATCTGAGTTGTATCTTCAGCCCTGAGTGGATGGAACCTCCGCTTGGATCTGTAAGCTAAAATAAATTCCTTCCTCCCATAAAATGTCTGGTTTGCAGGTTCATCCCAGCCGTGTGAAGCTGACTACAACAGTCCACATCCCTGTATTCCAGACAGCTCTGCATTCCATGTGCACGCCAGCCAGCAAGAGGGAAATGCCAGAGCTAATATGTATTTTCCTTCTTCAAGGTCATATCAAATAGTCATGCCCATTATTTCAGAATATGTAACATCTGATGGAACTTAATCATGTGGCCACATAGCTAAAGAAGCAGCCGAGGGAAATGCTTTGGTTAAATACAAAGTGTTCAAAGTCTATTGTTATTAAAGAAAGGCCAGATATTAACACAACTAACAATGCCGATGAAGCCACACATCAACGCATCAAGTAAAACACAATCCCCTGCACAGCAGAGACAGTTCCCCTCAGCTGGCTCACACAGCTCAGTGTTCACAATCTCAAGGTGATGTTCAGTCCTCTCCAACAGAACTATTCTTCTTCTTGGCCGAGCCAGTTGGAAATCAAAAGACGAACGTTTGCTGCCTCTGACACATCTTATATGAAAGAGAGGGAATGCAAACAGGGTAACAGCAATGAGAATGCTTCTTTTGGGAAAAGGAAAAGGAAAAATGGCCACTGTTCCATAGAAATGACTTTCCTTCAGGGCAGGAACTGAAAAGACTCTTGGCCCAGATTAATAAACTCATGTAGCAAAGGCTGTTGCTGACATCATAAAGAATAAGGGAGGAAGGGGAGTGTTTCCCTGTATTGGTCACTTTTCTTATTGCTGAGACAAAAGCAGTTTAAGAGAGGAAACGTTTCTTTTGGTTTACAGTTTGAGAACACAGTCCATCACGGTGAAAAAGGTGTGACTACATGGCTCTAGAAGGTGGTGGTGGCATGATGCAGCTGGTGACATTGTGGGTGAGTGGTCAGGAAGCAGAAGGAAATATATGCTGCTGCTTGCTTAACTCTCTCCTTTGTGAGACTCCAGGGTGTGCTATAGTGCCATCACCATATAGGGTGAGGTCTTCAGTGTGAGACTCCAGGGTGTGCTAGAGTACCATCACCATGCAGGGTCAGGTCTTCCCTCCTCAGACTTTTCTGGAAATGTCCTTTACAGATATTCCGCAGAGGTGCATCACTTGGGTGATTCTAAATCTTGTTAAGTTGACAAAATTAACTATTACAAGTACATTCCTGTTCAGGTTCATACCCAAACATGTTCCTTTTTTATTTCTTTTTCTTTACTTTTTTTTTTTTTTGAGGGAGGTTTTTGCTCTAGCCTAGGCTGACCTGGAATTCTCTATGTAGTTTTAGAGTGGCCTCGAACACTTGATGATCCTCCTTCCTCTGCCTCCTGAGTTGTGGAGTGCTGGGATTAAAGGCATGTGGACCATTCCTCTCTTCAAACACGTCACTTTTAAATCATAACATTCCGTCCCTGGTCCTCAAAGACTAGTGGACAACTCATAATGCAAAATGCATTTCGTTTATCTGCAAGAGTCTCCAATATAACAGTTCTAACATTAGCCCAAAGTCCAAAGTCTTTTTTAATTATTCATGAGCTTCTATTTTCAAGGTTACATGCTTCCAATATATAATGTTTATATAATAAACAGTCCTGTTCCAAAAGGGAGGAATGGATAATTAGGAGACTGAACTAAACAAAACCAAAACCCTGCTGCTCCATGCTTGGCATCTGGGGCTCGTGGTGGTACCACTAGGCTCCAGCAGCTTAAGTAGCTTCGCCACCTGCATCACACACAGCCTCTCTCTCAGGCTGACCTCACTTGATGCCTGCAGCTTTCCTCAGCAATGCCCCACCGATTTATGTCCCACTTCAACCTGGGCTTGAGCTGATGGTCAGACACATTGCCTGTCTTCTGTAGCTTTCTGGAACCTTAGTGCATGCTGCCCTGACCCCATAACTCTTACATCTTGCATGCCTGCAAAACCAGCTCTATGTAGACAAGCTATTCTGCTGCTAGCTTGAGATATAGTGTCACCCCTCTTAGCACAGCTGTCTTGGTCTCTGTACACTTTTGAGGCTGAACTTGTCACAGCAATAAGCAAAGATCCCTTTCAGCAGCCTTCTCGGGTCAGGCTTTCTCTTGTCAAATGATTGAGCTTTTGGTGGGTGGAGTCCTTCCCTGGAACCAAACTTTAGGTTTCTCTTTGACATCATGAATCTCTTTAACAATTATAGGTGTTTTCTCACCATTCATCTTGTCAGCAACTTTAAACTTGCTCACATTTTTTTTCCTCACCAAACTGAAATATTTTTCAAATCCTTCTGTATTGAATTCTCACTGGAACCTCAATAAGTTTAAACCACACCACAGCCTGGGTGTTATGCTACCTTCCTCCACCAAACAACTTAGTCCATTACTTTTGAATCCAGCCTCACTCAAAATTTTAAGACATGGGCAAAATATAGCCAGAGTCCTCACCTGAATGTGCCATGAATGGATTCTCATTCAGTTCCCAACAGAGCCCTTGTTAGTATCTGAAATCTTGTGAACATAGTCTTTTCTGGATGCTTCTCTTTCTCTCTCTCTCTCTCTCTCTCTCTCTCTCTCTCTCTCTCTCTCTGCCTTCTGGCCTTCCTCATCTCCAATAGAATGGCCCATTGAGCTCTGCTTGCAGCATTCTAGGGCATCTGTAACCTGCAGCTTCAAACACTTTTACATTTCTCCTAGAAACCAGTTCTGACACCTACAGACCACACAGACAGGATTCTTAACAGTATTGACCCACTTCTTGGGACCAATTTTCCGTATTACTTTTCTTATTGCTGTGACAAAATGCCCATCCAAACCAATTTATAGGGGCTGGAGAAATGGTTCAGTTCTCATAAGCACAAGGCCCTGAGTTCAATCCCCAGAACCCACATTAAAAAGTTGGGTGGTGTTATGTACACAGCACTAAGGAGGCAGAGACAGGAGCATTACTAGGGTTTCTGCCCAGCTATTTTAACTCAAAATCTGTGAGCTCCAGGTTCATTGACCCTGTCCCAGGGAAAAAGGCAGAAGAGCCATAGAGGACACCAACATCCTCCTCTGGCCTCTGCACGCTTGCTCATGAGCTGTGCATGTACGCACACATGTGCATGCAACACAAACACACACAAAGAAAATAAAAAAGTAAAAGCGACTTAATGAGAGAAGAGTTTATTTTGGCTCATGGTTTGGGGGCAGTAAGAGCAGCTCTATCTGTGGCTGCAGGAGGATGGGGCACTGTGATATGGTGTCTGCAGTCAGGAGGCAGAGATGTGCATAGTGGTGCTTTTTCCTTTGAGTCAGTCCAGAGCCCAAGCTGGTGCTGCCCACCCACATTCAGGTCTTCCCTTCTCAGTGAAATGGATCTGGGAACATTCTCACTGGTACCCCAGAGGTGAGTCTCCTAAATCTAAACCCTCATCCATTGACCACCATGATGAGCCACTTTCCCCATTTCACTTTTAGCCTGGGTCTCACATAGCTGAGACTGGCCCAGAATTCCTGATCCTCCTGTCTCCACCTCTTGAGTTATGATTTCAGACATGTAATTTCTGGACCACCTCCCTCACCCTTGTTTTCAGTGGATCTCATCTGATAGCATCACATATTTTTGAACATGAGGTCCTTTGCTGTATAAGAACATTGGCAGTTTAAAAAACTTTATTGAATTCAGGTATCTATAATATATATAATTTTTAAGCTAGTTCCAATAGGTGTTTTTTCTTATAGTATTGGGGAATTGCTTAAAAACAGTTGTGTGACCTTCTATGGCTCATGTCCTTGATCACAAAACATAGTCCTGTTTAATTCACATTGTGGGGACCTATAGCTGCTGATAAGCACAGCCCACTGACAGGGAGGGTGTGTACAAACCCAGATCTTTTCACCAAGAATACAATCCAAGATAATTTATCTTGCCCATTTCATAGATCTTTGAAAAAACATGCTTAACATACATGTTGAATATTTCAGGTTTGTTTTGAAGTTGAGTAGGAGAAACTCAATTGGGGTTTTTTAATATATAAAAGAAAATGGGATTTCTATTATATGAAAAATTTAGATACTTATTTGCCATTTGAATTATAAATGATTCACTTTAGGATTATCATAATTCAATGGAAATTGAGAAAGATAAAGCAAACACAAATAGATTATATTTCCAAAGCATTTTATTTCCATTTTTATCCAGATTTCTAATAGGTTATCAGAAATTCATCAAGTTATTTTTAAAATTATGCCTGTTCTCTGTTTGAAAATTGTATGTATGTTCACCAGGAGAACTATCAATGTAGAGAGATGGGATAGTTTATTTAAAAGCACCAGTTTCCTTAATTGCCACAAGAGGGCAGTCAATCCAAAACTTCCTGTATTTGATGTCTAGTAACCAGTTTTAACCATTACACGATGGGACATAATAACCAGTTTTCTAAGCACAGTTGAAGGAGCTAACATGTTTTCAGTTTTAGTTTGAGGACACAGCAATTGATCATTGAGAAGTGGTCAGTGGAAGAGACGTGTTTAACATGCATGAGGACCTGAGTCCATCCCCAGTACAGCAACAAAACAAAACAAAACCTTTTTGTTGGTGAGTAGAAATGTATATGTGTTGAATTTTTTAAAAGGTTTACCACTAATAATGCAATCCTATATTAAATTGTTTGAGTGCTTACTGTGCATTATGTTGGAGACTGTAGTTAAAACGAGAGTCAAACTTGTTTCCAAGGATTCTTGTATGCCTTGGGAGAAAGAGGCACACAGAAACAGATCAGGGTCTGATATGTTATATATAACACTAAAAAACCTTTCATGGACGGATAAATTTTGCTAACGATAGATGAGTCAAAAGAATGCTTTACAGCAGAACTTGACCATACAAAGTTTGTTTGAACTTCCAGGTAGGTTCAAGAGGAAAATGTGCATTTCACTTTCCTCCCTGTAAAATTAATAAAAATGGGAGATGCTTTATGACCCAAACCTATAAGGACGAGATCAGGCACGTTCAGGGTAGTATGGCCATAGACTTATGACCCAAACCTATAAGGACCAGAAGAGTAGGATAGGAGACAACAGTAGCAACATTTTACAAACTGAAAAAAGGCCCAACAGATCAGTATTAAGTAATTTAACAGAACTAAGAAAAAAATCGCAATTGTCAGTGAGAACACAGAGACTAGCTATATTTACAGAACAGAAGCTTGAAAGGGCAGAGCTTCTAGGTTCTTCAAGTATACCTAATGTTACAGGTAAGCAGAGAGCGGATCTATGATAAGGAGGATCAAGGTGAAAACTATCTGTGTCTTAGATACTCCGTAACCCTGGCAGCTGGATATTTGTTCTTTTGTGGGTTTTTTTGTTGTTGTTGTTTTTTGTTTTTTTTTTTGGTTTTCGAGGTAGGGTCTCACTCTAGTCTAGCTGGAGCAAACAAAGACCACTGACATTAAACACAGTCTGCCACCATGAGTAGGCTGAATGCACTTCCTTCTGAGAGAGAACAGCGAACCAAGAAAGGAGCACTTGTGCAATGGAGGAGCCAAAGCCTGGGGGAGGCATTCAACAGCTTTTAATTTGGCTAAATAATCCACTCATTGAGGGGGAGCCCTTAACTGGAACTGGGGACTCAGAGCAAAATGCACTGGGAACCAAACTCTTGAGCCCCCAAAGAGAGATGCACTAAACGAGTGATTTACAAAGAGGCTACTAACAATAGAATCTAGCTAATTCAGAAATGTGTATCTCAGTTAACCTATACTGATCTCACTTTCCAATGGAGGAGATTCTGTTTGTATATTTCAGAATGCAGCAAGAGAGCTGTGGCTCATCCAACCCTACCAAGGAACTGCAGGCCAATAACTGACATCCTGGTAAGAGATGAGCCACCCCAGACCTACCGTGGAGGATCCATATGGAACCCCATAGAGAATGGTGGGATAAACAAGAGATTCATAACCAAAGCCAATCAGTCAACACAGGATAAGCCAGACAGACAGCAACGATTTTCAACACAACCTAAAGCAGAAGTACAGAGACCAATAAGACCTCAACAACAAAGCAACCTTAATACTCACCCACCATGACTCAGGGAACTGAGCCAAAGAGGGGCGGAAAGAATGTAAGAGCCATGGTGGGGGAGAATATCCAGAGACATGGCCCCTCTCAGTAACAACATACAAAGTGGGGGGTGGAACTGGGCTGACTCCTAGGCTATCCATAACCCCCTACCCCGTGGACTGATCCAGACTGTCCACAGAGGAGGATACCCAGCTGATTGGGGATAGGGAAGAGGGGCATTGGGGAACTGGGGATAACAACTCATTATTTGTTCATTAAATGTATCTCATTATGGATAATAATAAAAAAAAGAAAGGAAAGAGTAAATTTAAAAATTTTATTTATTTGCACGTGTGTGTGAACACCCATGGATGTGCACATAAGTATACCAGGGCTTCTGGCTGCTGCAAACAAACACCAGATATTTGTGCCACTTTTTGCATCTGACTTATGTGGATGGCTTGGGAGTTAAACCCAGGCTGGCAGGCTTTGCAATCAAGTGCCTTTAGCCACTGGGACATCTTCTCAGCCCCCCAATGGTTTATTCTTGGTGTGCGGTTTTGAAGGGAAGCTCATCATGACAGAGAAAGCAGAACAGGTGCAGGAAGCTGGTGTCACATCACCACATCAGCAGGGAGGAAGCAGTAGCTACCTTTCTCCTATACAATCTAGGATCCCAGCCTGTGAGGTGATGCTGCCCATAGTTGGGGTGAGTCCAACTAAACTAATTTAGAAAATCCCTCATAGACAAAACCAGAGAATCATTTCCATGATGATTCTAATGCTATCAAGTTGACAACCAAAGATGAACCATCATACAGGGGGAATCTGGACATATAGGGTTCCACATCTGCACATACCACGTACATACCACACACACACACACACACACACACACACACACACACACACACACACACACACACACCACTACACCACACCTGATATGTACATGCACATCCCCTCCAAAAAATCATAGCACAGAAAAACATTATTTTCTCACTTTAGCCCAGGCTGACCTGGAATCCACTATGTAGTCTCAGGCTGACCTCAAACTCATGGCGATCCACCTACCTCTGCCTCCCAAGTGCTGGGATTAAAGGCTTGAGCCACCACACCTGGCCTAAAACATTATTTTTAAAGTTACAAACCCTTACTTTGTTTTTTAACAATTTAATTATATATTGATATGTTCTGTGACACTCCGACAAAGGACAATAATGGAGGAGGAGCTTCCAAGCCCAGGAGGTGATGTTTATCACTGTGCAAACATCATAATGTTTATTTACACAAACTCAATGAAAGAGAGCAACCATTCCACGTGGAATGGTGTCAAACATTAATGGAGGAGTCTTCTTTGAGCGCTACAATAAACTTTTGCTAACTAGGAGTACACTCTGCTGTTCTTTTTATTTTCTTCGAGGTAGGGTCTCGCTCTAGCCCAGGCTGACCTGGAATTCACTATGTAGTCCCAAGTTGGCCTTGAACTCATGATGACCCTCCTACCTCTGCCTCCCGAGTGCTGGGATTAAAGGTGTGCACCACCACGCTGAGGAGTACATTCTGAAATAGTGATATTAATATAGTATAGTAAATACACAAACCTGTACATAGTCATTTATTATCATTATTAAGCATTATGAGGTGTACCTAATCATAGGTGCTATACCTTCATATGACCAGAAGCAGTGCAAGGGGTTTGTTTACACCCCCAACACATGAGTCAAGCATCATGCTACCACGTCACTAGGCAAAGGTTAGCTCCATTATGGTCTTCTGACGTGTTGTTTATGGAAAAAAAATTGCCTTAGAGGCAGAGTCTCACTCTAGCCCAAACCAATCTGAAATCCTCTCTGTCCCAGGCTGGCCATGAACTCACAATGATCCTGCCTCAGCCTCCTGAGTGCTGGGATTAAAGGTATGAGGAACCATGCCCTCCTGGGGACGTTTCTGTGCAGTGCATGGCTGCCAGAAAAATAACTGAAATTCAGAGAAAAGGTTTGAAGAAAATGTGTCTGGCAACAGGAACACTAAAGATTCTTTGGGAAGATCTTTGGGGGGATTTGTTTTACATGTGTATGTGTGTACATGTGTGTTTACATGTTTGTATGTGTGTGGGTGCATGTGTATGTGTGGTGTGTTCGTGTCTGTGTGTATACAGGTTTGTATGTGTGTGGGTGCTCATGCATGTGTGTCTGCATGTGTGGAGGCCAGTGGTCACCACTGGGGGTCTTTGTCAGTCACTCTCCACCTTACTTTTTGTGACAGAGCCTTTTGCTGAACTTAGAGCTCACCACTTAGTGAGATTAACTAGCTGGTGAACCCCAGGGGTTCCCTGCTCCACCTCCCTGGTGGTAGGAAATACAGGTGCACCCCTGTTCCCAGCATTTTACATGAGTACTGGGATTGAACTCAGGTCCTCCTGTCTGCAGGGAAATCACTTTACTCACTGAGCTGTCTCTGCCTCCATGGTTAGGCAAACATGTTTCCCTCTCTGTCTCAAGTCAAGAAAGGTTTCACTAGGACCTTGAAGAGCTTGGCTGGTGTTCCCTGCCTTGCCAAAGCTACACAGGCTTCTGTCTGATTTACTCATGGAAAATCTATAGGGCAAGAGAGAGTTTGGCCAGAAATGTCACTTGCAGGTTGAAAGAGAGTTGTCACTGCTATAAGATCCTCCACATTTGGAGTTTGTGGGGACAGCGAGTCCACTAAGGACATAAGGAAGAGGTCACAAGCTTGGTGCCTTCTTAAACCCTAGCTAAGGTGCTACCCCGAGGAACAGTGAACCTGCCACAGAGATGCTTTGTGGCGTGGACAACTGACCACACAGGAGTGTGTGCATGCACACCGGGGTGTGCGTGGCTGATGGGACAACTAATTGGCAACCAGAGGGGATGCATTGTTCTACACACTGAAAGTATTGTCCACTGTCATGGTGAAGACTCAGAAGTACCAGGAGTTAAATCTTTAGACTTTTGTCAAGGTCAGGATGGGGGAAGCCATCTTCCTCAAGAAACAGTTAAACAAGCACTTTTGTGACAGCCCCATTCCTTGCTTTTCCTTTACCTTAGCTAATGGGAAACTATGATTATGTTTTTAGGAGAACAAGATTGGGGGGACATGATTCACCTCACATAAGGTGAAGAAATAGAGGTGAATCATGCCCCCCCAAACTGATTTCTCCTCCGAAGACCCCAACAGTGGAAAACTGGACACAATTAAAAGCTCTTATTATTATATGGGCCACAGAATCCTAAATATCATGGCACTTTGCAACTCCGTGTGGCTTTAGAATTTTTCTTATATCAGAATAATCAGGAACATTAGGTAACCACTTGGTTTTCATTTCTTGGCAGGAAAGCTCTCCCATTGAATTGATTTTAATTTTTTTTTCACAATTTCCAGAACTTATACTCAAACCAACATTCAATTTACATTTCCTGCTGCAGTAAAATCAACTTAACAATTCCACATCCTCTCCCTGAGTTCCCAACACCGCTGCCGCTGCTGTCATCAAAGGTGTGAGCTGCACACATGTGCCCTTGACCTCTAGACCCATGACAGACAGCAAGATGACTTGTAGGCACTGGCTGTTTCAGCTGTCCTCTCTGCCAGCAGGTCAGCGTGTCACACGAGTGTCTCTCCAGGCTGACTACTGCAGGCGCGACGTTGGGCATGGGGACAGCTTTGAACACTGGATCCGAGCCTGGTAATTCCTGGAAGACTCTGAACAGACAGAGCTCATCTTCCACCAAGATTCTAGTGTGATCCACCTTAACTTGCCAGCAAACACTGGCTCAGTTGACAATGCAAATTAAATTTAGTAGGCTTTGCGTTTTCTTTCTTTTCATACCTGTTCTGAAGTACTTGGGTGTTTTGCTGTGTGATACAATACTTTTTGTTGAAATGGATGCAAGTATATTTGTATGATGATTATTTTGTCCTCAGCATGTTGTTGGATATTACAGTCTTTAAACTTCTTTAAATAATGGTATTTCATAAAAGGAAATAATTTAAAGCTGTATGAGTAGTTAGAATATCAGCTAAGCTGCTATAACAAAATGCACCAAGAGCTTAAAGATCACAGGGTGTATTTTTTCTCCCAAGTAAATGTTTCTGGGTATGTGTTTCCATGTGGGATGAACCTTTGTTTTGCATGTTTGTCTGAGACATAGTTTCTGGTTTCTGATAGCTCTGCCACCCCTAAGGCAGGAACCTTAAATTTTTTCTGTTACGAGGTCCCTTTTGACAGCCTGGTAAAACCCATCTCAGAATAAATATTTTTAAATACATAGGATTACAAAAGATATGACTTATATTAAAATATATTCATTGGGGGGTGGAGAGATGGCTCAGTGTTTAAGGCACTTGCCTGCAAAGCCTAATGACCCAGGTTTGATCCCCTAATATCCACATAAAGCCAGGTGTGTAAAGTGACACATGCGTCTGGAGTTCATTTGCAGTGGCTAGAGGCCCTGGTGTGTCCATTGTCTCTTCTATCTCTTTCCATTTGCAAACAAACAAGCAAACAAATAAATACAATATATATATATTCATTGAATGCTTATAAAGTAAATGTTCAAATTATATCTAAATCTATTACAATAAGACAGGTCACAAAGTTGCAGGTATTGTTAACATGATGGTCGCTTATCACAATTCCTTGAGTATTTTCAAAACTCTGACTAACCCACCTAGAGCTATGAACTAATCTACATGATTACAAATTGAGCAACGAACAGACATGTTCTAACTCAACAATGGGAAGAGAAAAATAGAAATCCCATGTAATCATTTTGGGGAAAGCAAGACCTATATTTTCAAGGACACTTCAGTAAAGTTCAGACCAACATTTCATCATCACTACTTACTTTCATATTCCACGGGTGAGGACCCAGCTACATGACCATACTTGGCTCTAAAGAAAACTGGGAAATAGTTTTTGGCTGACTTTCCATTCTCCCAAGGATGAAGTGGAAAATGGATTTGGGGTGACATGCACTGTCTGCCCCACTGTGTGCTCATCAGAAACAGCACCGAGGCTCACTATGCTCCTCTGGGGCTGCCTCGGGGGAGTGATCGCATCATTAGCAGCTCTGTCTCATCTCTAGTAATGGATCCACACACTCAGTCATAACATACACCGAGACTCCGACATTCTGGGTCACTTCTAGAACTGGACAGTGGGACACCTGATGGAATAGGCTCCTCCATCACTGGCTCTACACAGACTTTTTAGCTGAGAAACGTTGCTTTAAACCAGCCAGGAGGAGGCCATGGAACACTGTGACAATAATAGGAGCCAGTGCTGGACATCAAGGGTGCTCCAGATAGTTCTGCAGTCCTCCTCCCCAGGCCTGTATCCAGGGAGAAACATGCAGACCTGTCTGTGTGGGAGGCAATGGCATTAATTACCCCCATCATAGGGATGAGAACTCTATTTTTGAGATTCAATCATGTGGTGGGTTTGCTTTCTGTTCCCTGCAGCTGTCCTGAAGCTTCTGCTTTTGGCTTAAGGACTAGAGGGGAGACTCTATCCTGGCAGGGAAAACGATGGCATGAGCAGAGGGGTAGACATCACCTCTGCCACAGCACTGGAAACAGCAGCAGGAAGGTGTGCCAAATACTGGCAAGGGGAAGTTGGCTTATAACCCCATAAGCCTGCCCCCAAGCTCCATCGAGGTTGTCCATCAGCTGAGGATCGATTACCCAGAACACATTCATTTGTTTGTGGGGGACACCTGGATCAAACCATGACAGGGGGCTTCTCACCCCAAGAAGCAGGGTGGCAGAGAAACCATCTATACATGGGCAGTGGTAAATGGGGATCAACACCAAGTTCCCAAAGGCAGTGTGTGTAATTGCTATGGCAGGGTCCCCTGAGTCATGCCAGCATCAGTGGAGGGCAGCTGCAGGTCCAGCTGTGGGGACTGGTTTCCACATTGGTAGCTGGTGGCTCTGCTAAGCCCTCTTTGACTCTGTCTCAAGGTCTGATGTCCAGCCTTCTTGACAGGAGAGACAGTTCCTGATAGCTTCCACTAAATGTCCTCCTTCCTTAGTTACTGAGGTTGGATTCTGCTGCCCACAGATACAGTCTGGGGTATTAGAGACACTCGGATCTTGCTCTCAGGAGGAAGCTTACTTCTCTTTGCCCATGCATTTGTCCCACCACATAAGACTACTCTGGAGGCTTGAACTTGAACTTGGCAGAGGAAAGTAAACTCAAGAGGCAGCTCATCCTCCTGTTGCTAGTGCTGCCGTGAACCTCTCTCTAGCCAAGGCCATATGATTCTGTCACCCCACTGAGCCCAGCCCGTAACTCCGCAAAGACTTACGAGTGTCAGCCAGCTTTGTCTGGTCTTGTTCTCTGTCTCAGGGAAAGATTTTCCTGATTAGGAGTCTGGTTCTCCCTGCTTCTCCTTTCAACCTGGTGTCACAAAACATGTGACCCCCTTATACCAGGCTGACAGACAGCATGTCACAGACAAAGGTCCTCATGGATTTTGTGGAGTCCTTAGGGACAGAAAGTGCTGGCTACATAAGTCTGGGGTTAGTATTTATAGAAAATAAGTGGACAGAAAGAACAGACACAGGGTACTTGAAGAAAAAAGAAATAAAACTTAGTGTGGATTTTTGAGGAAAATAAATATGACAGAGGTTTAAGTCTGGCTGTGCTTAAAGAGACCAGAGACAGATCCAATAATGAACATTAGACATCGATTAAATTGACCCCCCCATACCACTCCTTGTAGGTTCAAAAGAAAGCCATCTAAGAATATGCAATGATTTTAAAAGACTTACTGGCGATATTTCAGGGTGTGTACTTCTTCCTAGAGGAAAATGCATTCTGTATGATTTATTCCATTAAATGATGATCATGATGATACGATGAGGGGGAAGATGAAGAGGAGGAGGAATGATGAACCAGCAGGTATTTTCCAAGCACATCCTGTCAAGCACCACCTAAGCGATTTCCCCACAAGCTCTGAGCTGATTTCAGCTTCACAACACCGTCACAAGCAGGTGCGAGCATCTACCTCCTTTTAAGACTGCTGAATGCCATGTATAAAAACAAAACACGGGCTGGAGAGATGGCTCAGTGGTTAAGGAGCTTGCCTGAAAAACCTAATGGCCTGAGTTCAGTTCCCCAATACCCACATAAAGCCAGATGCACAAAAAGGGGTGCTTACATCTGGAGTTTGTTTTCAGCAGCCGAGAGCCCTATTGTGCTCATTTTCTGACTCTCTCTCTCTTCTTGCAAATAAATAAATATTTTTTTAAAATAAACAAAACAAATAGCCCAAGGTCACAAATTAGTATCACAGGACTAATATAATATCGTGGCCTGATATTTTTCCTGATATCAATATCAATACATAATTATATATATATAAATATATATGATTGCTTTGTAAAAGAATCAGATAGGCACAAGGGGATTTTTCAAATCTTCCTTTGTTTCCAGTTGCCAGACAGGTGTTGACAGCCCTGTTGTACATTAGAATTATGAGATGTTTTTGCTGCTTTGTTTCCTTTGGTTTTTGCTTTTGGTGCTGAGACTGAACCCAGGGCTTCAAATTTGTTAAGCCTATGTTCTAGCACTCAGGTGTGCCCCGACACCCCGAGAAGCCCGTGCATATGAATGATATCAAAGGTACACTCCCAGCCAGTGAAATCAGAGCACCATGGGTATGTGTCACTGGAGAATAAGTTCGTTGACTAGGGGTCAGCCCAGCCTTGCAGTGAGCATACTTTTGATATTTGTAAACCATGAGCAAAGAGTTAGAGAAAGCGGAACATTTTTAAAGGTGAAATGAGGAGGAGTAAATAAGGTATTCTGAAACAATTACCCTTGGCTACACAGATCAGTAGCAGGGCAGCATTGGTACAAGATCACAAAAGAGTTATGGACAGATGTCCCTGCAGAAGTGTTTTGTACAAGGCTGGAGTGGCCTTTGTGCAAGGTTGTAGTTGTGACAGAGATGAGTTCCTTCCTTTCCTTTCTCCCTTCTCCTCTCCTCTCCCCTCCCCTCCTCTTCTCCTTTCTCTCTCTTTCTTTTCCCTTCTTTCTCTCTCCCCCTCTCTCATAGGTCTTGCTATCAGCGTATGTATGTGACCATACCAAATACCACCGAGGATGTGGAGCAACAGAATTCCTTCAGAAGCGTCTAGCTTATTTAGGTGTTGCTGTTGGACTATGACAGAAGTGACTCCATTTTGATTTTGGCAACTTTCATACTGTGCATGGGTGGAGATGGAGGAAGATGAGACAAGAGTTACATAGGAAACATGGTGGCGATTCATGGTTAGGAGAGAGCCAATCATGAGGAGGACTGAAGACCACAGAGGAGGCAGCTTTTAGCCTGAACGTGTCATGGATTCCACGAGAGGGTCAGCTGGCTTTTCCCTTCACAACATGTTGTGCTATCATATGTATCCTGAGCCCTGACTTTGGAAGGAGAAAGTTATAGAAAGAGTAATTCTCAAAAATAATCTCACTGAGGATAGGTAGTATATAAAAGTGCATACATAAACCAATAAAATTAGCTGATATTTATCAAGTCTTCTCAAAAGACCCCAATATGCTGCTAGGATTTGGGGGGTTACTGCCCCACCTATTTCTTCCAGTCTCCCGACCCTCCGCACCTCCTCTTTGCTCCTGGGTAGATGGCACATGGGTGTGCCTGTGAGTCACAGTGCAAGCAGATGAGCAGACTGCCCTGCAGAAGACTTGTCATGTTCAAAGCCAGACTGGCTGGTTCTGCAGACAGGGCAGCTGTGCGGAGATGGAGAGGCTGAGAATGCTCCATCTCAGTCTCCCCGTTTCATGGATTATCCTCCATGCCCAGTGCCCAAGGCGCACCACCAGCTGCTCTTACAAAGTGCCTGGAAAAGCTTCCCTCCATCTGTGAATTCACTAAAGGCCTTTCACTGCGGTCCCTTTAGACCTTCAGATGCAAAGCTGGTCTGGTTTCCAGTAACGTTACCTTCCTTTCTTCCATTGAAATCTCAAGTCAGTGAGTAAAATACATACTGTTCCTGTGGAAGCCTTTTAACACAGTAGCTTCATAGGGAATATAGGGACTAGGGACCCAGCTCAGCAGTACAGTACTTACCCAGCATGCATGAGACCTGGGATCTACTCTCTGGCAACCACAAAGAAGAGCATAGCATCTGTTTATCCCAGGGTTTGGGTAGTTTCTAGTGGTATAAAACGTAACATTTTAATACCTCATCAGATATTCCTATAAGATAACCAAACCAAACCCCCTGTCTGTGGTTATCTGAGCCTAGAACTATGCTTCGTCTGCATATAAAACACAAAGTATCTTTTGTGAGATTTCGACATGTACCGGATTTCTTTGAATGGATCTACAATGTAAAGGAGGGAAGGGTAGATTGTTTGACTTGCTTCCCCATATGAGCTGTTTGCCATTTCAAACAACCCCCTCATGTTTGGGGGCATCCCACCTGCCAATCTGAGCCACCTGTGCCAGTCTTTATTTGTAACTGTCACTTTCAGGGGACTCTACATATGACAAGCATATGTCTGCTTGGCTTGACTAAGTCTCCTCTTGATATGTGTGTGTGTGTGTGTGTGTGTGTGTGTGTGTGTGTGTGTGTGTGTGTGTTGAGGCAGGGGTTCACTCTAGCCCAGGCTGACCTGGAATTCACTATATAGTCTCAGCGTGGCCTCAAACTCACAGCAATCCTCCTACCTCTGCCCCCCGAGTGCTGGGTGGCGTGTGCCACCACGCCCGGCTCCTCCTTTACATTTTAGCTATGGCATTGTAGCAAGTTTTAAAAAGCTATCTAGGAGGTAAATGATGTTAACTGAGTTGCATTTCAGCAGTTAAGGAAATGCTGTAATAATCCTTGTTTTATGGCAGATAAACCCATGGGAAGATGCTTCATATCATACATTATCAGAGAAGTGTGAGGTAGCACTCACAGTTACTCATAAGGACAAAAATCCAGAGCCCTGGCAAAATCCCATGCTGGCAAAGATGTGCAGAAGGGATCGCACACTGTTGCCAGGAAGGCAAAAAGGTACAACCGCTTTGGAGTACTGTTTGGCAGATTCTTGTGAAACTATCTGTACCTTTGGTTTGCGATCCAACAGCCATGTTCTGTGTATTTAACCAAATGATGACTTGAAAATATATGTGCACACAAGATCTCCACATGGATGTTTATAGCAGCTATCTTTATAATTCCTAACAAAGATGTCCTTCCCTGAGCGAGAGGATAAATAAGCCTGGTCCATCCAGACAATGAAACAGTATTCAGTACTAAAACAAAGTGAGTACTGGAGCCACACAGACACATGGAGGAAACAAACGTGTCTTACCAAGTGACAGACGCCAATCTGAGAAAGCTACGTGCCATCTGATGTCAAGGGGATGCCATATGGAGCAGGCAACTCTATAGAGAATGTACAAAGATCAGCGGGTGCCAGGCATGAGAGGGGAGGGGAGGGCGGATAAGACGGAGCACAAAGGAGCCTGTATTCTACAGTGGAGAATAGAGACCCATACGCCTTAAACTCACAGAGTGGACAACACACAGAGTGAACCCTAACATAAACTATGGACTCTGTGTGATAATAAATGACATCAGTGCCGTTTCACTAATGTCTAGTGGCAGAGGACATATGGGAAATCTTCACACTTTCTACCTCATTTCTCTATGAACTTAAAACTGCTCTAAAAATGACTTAAAATATTGACTAAAATAAGTAAATCGGTTACTTTTTTCACTCCCTACACAACAAATACATAATAAGAAACAACTTAAGGCTTAGGTGGAGAAAGACAGACAAGGCAGAGTTCATGACTGTAGGAGCAGGTGGCCAGGATGCCTCACGTGTGACAGATCAGGTATTGAGGAAGGTGAATGCTAGGGGTCTGCAGCTTTCTGCTTTTGCCCTTTTGATTCAGTCTGGGACACCAGCACATGGGAAGGTACCACCCACATTAAAAGCAAGCCCTCACCGATGCAACCAAAGGTATTCCTGATAATCTGCCCCAGATGTTCCTGATCATCTGTCCCAGATGTGTTTTACTTTGATCAATTTGGCAATTGAAATGAACCATCACAGTGTGTTCCACTGAAAAAAATTGCTACAAAAGTGAGCATTGGGTCTCATAGGTTGAGAACCTTCCTTTCAAAGGAAAGGAAGCCTTGCTTTGTAGGCTGGACCCAGTGAAGCCTTGAACCTCCACACTACAAAAATTTAAGACAAACTTGGAGGTATAAGTGTGCATATGTTTGCCAAATATCGGCTCTTACGTGCAAGTTTCAGAATAAATTGAATACTATCTAATTACATCATATATAACACATATATAATCAAATATGCATTAGACATTAGATGCAGTGTATGTATACATAGCGTTTTAAAATTTTTAATTAATTAATTAATTAGTGAGCAGAAAGTGATAGAAGAGAGACAGACAGAGAGAATGGGCATACCAGGGCCTCCAGCTGCTGTAAATGAACTCCAGATGCATGTGCCACTGTGCATCTGGCTTTATGTGGGCACTGAGGAATCGAACCAGGGTCCTTTGGCTTTGCAGGCAAGTGCCTTAACCGCTAAGCCATCTCTCCAGTCTTAGTGTATGTATCCATAGTATTAAGGATAATGTAAAATTGTATGAAATAAGCATTAGGTCTAAAGTCCAGTTATTTCCTTCTCATCCAAAGAGAAGGACATACTTTGAAATTTTTCAGCTTGATTAGCATAAGGAACTTCATAGAAACACTGTAGTCTCATTGGCTTTTCTGCAAAGCCTCCCCCATGCCCTGCCTTCCTAGGTCCGAAGTGGAGACATAAACCTGCCAGTATTAGCGCCTGCTTCCTCTGGGGGTCTTGGGCTGCTATTGCTGCAGAAGGAGCCCAGGCTTGGGGGCAACATCCCTAAACACACAGAGATCAGAGCAGCAGAGTGCTTCCGTCAGTGCTCAGAACACCATGGAATAAAACCAATCAGTGCAGTGCAAATACAACAAATCCCAGGTTTCAGAATCAGGCCCAGGCTCCAGGAACAGCAGAGCTCCTGACCTGTGTGAATGAGGTCTGCTTGCATATCAGCTCCTTGAAGGCTGGGACAGGGGAAGTGGGGGCCCAGTCCACATGTGCTGTGGGCAGTGCTCTTATCCACTGACACATCTCCCCAGCCCCAAGATGGTAGTTTTAAATCTCAGCATGCTGTTACTGGCCTGTTATTGTTGTTATTGCTATTTGTTATTCAGTTTGTTTTCTTAAATTAATAGACTTTATTTTTTTTCCAGGGCACATTTAGGTTTATAGGAAAAGTAAGTAGGAATTTCAGATAGTTCTCTTACCCCTTTCTCTCCCTTGACTTCCTTTTCCCCATAATTCTTAGCTGGCATTAGTGTACACATTTGTTACTACAAACAGTGCTGGCACATTAATAAAACCCATAGTACCAATTAGGGTTCATTATTTATTTTATACAGTTCTGTAGATTTTTTTATTGTCCATTATGAGTTACATTATTTAATGGACAAACAATGAGTTGGTATCCCCAGTTCCCCAAGATTGCAGGCAAATAGCTCAACCAGTGAGCCATCAGTTCAGCCCAATGAGCACTTTTTTAAGTGCTTAGATTAGGTCACTAGAATGGAGTCACTATAATTAAATTCTAGTAATGTTTTAAGGAGAGGAAAAGAGACCACACACATATACAAAAAACATACTGACTCCCACTACAGTGAAATAGAGCCAAGACAAGTTACTTGTCAGAGGAAGAAGCATGCTATTATATGTATGTATAGTCTTCAAACTGTGAGCTTCATTAATGTCTTTTCATTATAAATAGCTTGCTTCAGGTATTTTGTTATAGTAATTAAAAAAAAACAGACTAAAACAGCCAATTTAGCCCTAGGGGCTCAACAGTAGTCCAAGAACTGAGAAGAGAAACGTATCAGGTCAGTCATCTTCATAGTTTCATGCTCTTCTCTGGAGTTCTGCCCAGAAAACTGCCCCACTGCATACTTTAGCTCAAACCAAGGAGCAACGATGTCAGTTTATTCAAAAAGAAATCTCGAGTGAAGACGGAGATGGCGAGATTCCCAAGCCTGAACCTTGTGTAGACTCAGCCAAGATGAGCTGCTCCCAGTAAAACCTGGTATTCATCCAGGAAACTTAGATCTGAGTAAGCGCTGTCAGCGTGTGTTGTATTTCTTGTACAAATAACTCGTTGATCCAGTTACTGTTATTTATTAATACTTCCCTGGGCAGACCAGAGCAATTCCTGAGAAGATGAGGACCTCCCCCCACCCTCGGAGCTGGCAGGAGTGGGGTGAAGAGGAAGGGAGGGGGGTTACACACTTGGAACAGAACATGGAGTCCTTCAGGGCTTTGATGAGCACATGTTCAAGGCCTAACTTCAGTACAGCTGAAGGGAGGTTTCCTTTACAAGTTTAGATGAGGTCAGACTGGCTTAGGGTGGGACCTAAATCCTATGCCTGGCATCTCTCTATGAGAGAAAGGAGAAGGAAATCTGGATACAGAGACCCACACACAAAGAGGTCGCGTGATCCTAGAGTCTGGTGTGATGCAACTCCAAGTAAATGAGCAACAGGAGCTCAGGCCTGTGGTGGAATTTCCCCAGGACTCTCCAGCACCCAGTTCAGACCATAGTCCTCCTGGTCTTGAAAGAACACATTTCTCTTTTTCATTGAGGTATTCTTTTGTTTAGTTTTGTTGTTGTATTTGACATGGAACTTCACTCCTAGACAAGCCTGCCTGTCAAGTGATCTTCCTGTATCAGTAACCTGAGTAGCCAAGGATATAATAGGCACATGTCAGTACACCTGGAATGTTCTGTTTTTCTTATGCATATGGTAGTTTGAGACAGCAGTCTTTGAAAATTTAAAGTAGACTTAAAACTCACCCACCATGACTCGGGGAACTTTGCTGAAGAGGAGGCAGAAAGATTATAAAAGCCATGGTGGGGGAGAATATCCAGAGATATTGCCCCCTCAACAACAACACAAAAAGAATAAAACTGGCTGCTTTGTGTACAATCCATAACCCTCTCTCCTATGGACTGGTCCAGCGATCCCACTGAGAAGGGCCCCAGTGGGTTGGGGACACGGTGAGGGAAGTGGGGTTACAATCACAAAACTTGCTCATACAATGTATCTAATTATTAACAATAAATAAGTTTATATATTGAAAACACACACAGAGCAAAAGTGGGGACTGCTGGTGTAGGCCTGTAATTCCTCTTCTTTGTCAGTTAAGGCTGGAAGAGTGCAAGTTCAAGGTCTGATTAGGCTACAGAGTAAGTTCAAGGACAGCCCAGCAGCTTAGTGAGACCCTATCTCAAAACAAGAAGTAAAATGTGGCCAAGGGTCTGAGTTGGGAGGGGGGGTAGTGTTTACCTCACATGTGTGAGGCCTACATTCAATCAATCCCCAGAGTCACACAATAGGTAAATGTGTAATAAAAAAGTTAATTAAATACATTTTAAAAACCTATTTATTAATTTATGTATTTATTTATTTGGGAGCAGGGACATTAGAGACAGGCAGAGAGAACGGGAGCACCAAGGCCTCCAGATGCACATGCACCATTTTGTGCACCTGGCTTTCTGTGGGTACCAGGAAATTGATCCTGGGCCATCCGTCTTTGCCAGCAAGTGCCTTTAACCTCTGAGCCATCTCTTCAGCCCTTAAATACATTTTTAATGAGAAAAAGTATACTAAAACCAGGCCATAGAGAAATTTTGCTTTGGTTTGTTGTTGTTGTTGTTTAGTCACTTACTGAGTTTTCTTCTCTACTTGGGCCACTAGAAAGTTTGGTGTAGACATTAAGACCCAGCCACAAGACATAACAGAGTAATTTCCCAGTGTTTATGACCCTTCTAATTAAAAAAAAAAACTCAATACATTTTTCTATATAATTATATTGATTTATGTTCATATGCTGCCACAGACTCTTTTATTATTATTTTGGATTAGGGAGAGGGAAATAACTAACAACTAGATAAACCTGTCTTTCTCTCCCCCTCTCCAGGGAAAAGAGTTGAAATATGATTAGCCTAGATTATTAGCCCAAAAGAAGCCAGATTACTTGCAGAACTAACTTGACCTTCTCATTTCAGAGGTCAGTGCCAGTCTTTTGATTTCAGACCTGAGAGAATGGAAGCCTGAGGTTCGTAGATTCCCCATCTGTGACCCCTCTATTTAAACACTTGGCCAGGTAAATAGCAGGTGTCCAGACAGAGAGTGAGAAGTAGTTGGAATTAGATATAGTGTAAGGGTGCCGCTTGAAATTATTTATGATATTGACTGTTAATAATAAATAATTCATCCCAAGCAGTCACCCATCTACATTTTTTATTGGCAGATTCCGAAGCACTCTGGGAGAGAGGAGCTGTGTATCAAACCTAGGGCCTTATACGTGCTAGGCACACACTCTACCACTTCGTTCCAGTACCAGCCCCTAAAAACATCTCTGATACTATCCTACCTAAAGTTAGTAACAGAGTCCTTGTTCCAGAAAGGACAGCCCAGGTTACTGGAATTGTCTTAAAAATTTAAAAAGCCTTGACCAGTTTTTGAATAAAACATATACTCAGCAAAACACAGGAAACAGGAGGAATACTGACGTCACAAGCACCCTGAGGTGCCTGGGGTAACACCTTAGTGGCCGATGGGCTACCAGTTCCAGAGGCGAGGAGGACAAAGCCAAAGTCCATCATAGAAGGGTATTTCTAGAAGACTATTCCTGCAGCCTTCGGCTGTTGAGTATAACACCCTCAGAATATGATGTAGACAGGCTGATACAGTCTTCTGTCTCACAACCACAGAGACTAGAAAATGCTAACATGAAAATAAGAGGGGGGGAGGAAAAGAAAAAGTCCCATAGAAATATTATTCACATGTATTTGCATTCTGGGTACATGGAATCTGGGGGTTAGGGGTTAGAGAACCCTGATTCTTGAATTTGGATCGAGTGGCCCAAACAAAAGGGTTTTTAAACATCGGCCAACAACAAACACCAAACTTCTCAGGGGGTAGGTTGTCTGGGGCTTCAGGAAACCTAGTGGCATACAGGGAATTAAAGATAAGCAAGTTCAAACCCAGCCACCTGTAGTTTGTTTGCAGTGGGAAGAGGCACTGGTTCTCTCTCTCTCTCTCTCTCTCTCTCTCTCTCTCTCTCTCTCTCTCTCTCTCCTTGCAAATAAATATTTTTTTAAAAATGGATCTTCAGGAAAAGAAGAGATTGTTTGATAGCTATGTGTGCATTATCAACAAGTGATCATGAATTTTAAAAAATATGTGTCTTTTAACAGCAAGGATTCTTAAAATAAAATACCATGTTCATTACTATACCTAAAAATGTATAATTCCTAAATCCATCAAATATCTACTCCATTTGATAGACAGTCTAACATCAAAATTACAGGAAATGAGGAAAAAGAATGTGTGATGTTCAATATTTAAAGAATAATGATTAAGGTTTTCTGGCATTAATAGATGACTATGTCTGGACCCACTAAGCTAGTTAATAACAAGAAGGATCGCTTCAAGACATTGTATACTAGATATAATGGAGTGAAGCACAGTAAAGACAAGGGGGAAGAGAGAGAAGAAACATCCAGGGGAAACGTCAGATTCTCTTTGAAGAAATAGCCTTTAGACATATGGTAATGATGGTCTCCAGACACCACTGGTATGGAATCTGCAACACATTCATAGAAAAAGCTGCCTGCCAAGCATCCGAAATGACCCGAGAGGCACAGCATCCACACCTTGCAATTGTGTTAAGTCCGGTAAGGACAGACACATTGACTGAGACCACAGCCTGTAAACCCTTGGACTCTTCTCGTGCTCTTCATCTTCTCCTGGCCCAAAGACCACCACTGGTAATTCATTATCTGACGTTAATGGCTCCAATGGCACATTTTCACTTATGATTATAAAAACTCAGTTTGGTTGATTTGATTACCAACAAGAAATGGAATTTTAAAAAAGGATGAATGGAATAGTATATTTCCAGTCTTACTTTTCTCATCTATCCATGTGATTTAAAAAAAAAAAAAAACTTAAAAAAATATTTTTTTTGAGGTAGGGTCTCACTCTAGCCCAGGCTGACCTGGAATTCACTATGTAGTCTCAGGGTGGCCTCGAACTCACAGCTATCATTCTACCTCTACCTTCCTAGTGTTGGGTTTAAAGGTGTGCTCCAGCATACCCGGCCTGATTTTGGATTTTGTTTTTTGAGACAGGATTTTGTTATGTAGTCTAGGCTGGGATTTCACTTTCAATTCGGCCTCCTCCCTTGTTATAGGCCCGCACTATAACATATATAGGGTTATATATGTAACATATATAGGGTTATAGGCCTGCACTGTCATGCCTGGCTTCTATATCCTTTTTCAAAACATGAAAGAACTAGATGTATGTTTACAAGAAAAACATGAGAGACAAATACACTGATTTTATACATTAATTTTAGCCTGTAGGTGTAACTTAGTGGCAGTGGCAGAGTCGGTCACCTAGCTGTAAATTCAGTCCCCGGTACCAAAATGAGGCTGCTGCTGACAATGACACGTGACTTGCTCAGGGACTTAGGAAAAGCATTCTGGAAGCAGGTGTTGAGCTCCTCAAAGGGTTGATTCCTTTGGTCTGGTGTTTCAACTGCTGAGCTAATAATACAGAAAAGGCTTTGCGCCAAAGACATGCATTATAATGTTTTAATAATGCATAATTGGGAATAAATGCAAGCCTAGTAACAAGGTACGCTTCATAAAGAATTTAGTCATATAATGAACTATTTTATAGTAAGTAAGATGTCTATAGTAACAGCAAAAAAATATTTATGCTCCTATGTTAAGAAGAAAAAGCAAGAAAAAACTTTAACTCAATACGATTATGTCAAGATATATGAATAATGTAAAAATGCTATTATGGATGCTCTTGAATAATAGTATCATTCTCCTCTTTCTCAAGTAGTTCATCAAATATATATATATATATATATATATATATATATATTTATAATCAGAAAATTATTTAAAAATCAAATTGGTACTTCTTAACTCGGGTTGAGAAGGAACTCAGACATTCACTTTATAATTTATTTTTCATCCTGTATATGTTTGTCATATTTATATAATGTAACAACAAAACAAAGTACTAACAGGTAATTGACAGAGTTGGGACTTAACAGTAATTTAATTATAATAATATATATAATATATAATATATATAATAATATATAATAATGTAATTTAAAAGATCAAAAACAAAAGGTAACTATATCCCTTGCTTTGATCATTCAAGTACTTTAACCTACTTATACTAAAAAAGAAAGATTAAAAAGGAGAAATAAATGTACCACTATTTATCACATATCAGGTAAGAGCATATCTAAATTGTCTATTTAAATAAAAACAATCCCCTGCTATAGCCTAATCATAAGTAGAAGAAACCTTATCTCCTCTAGCTGCTCAGGCTCAATGCCCCCCACACCCATGAAAAGCCAGACAAAAAGTAGTGCAAGCATCTGGCATTCATTTGCAGTGACAGTTGCAAGAGACCCTGGTGCAACAAGCATGTGCACACATGCACAGATATATGACATTTTAAAATCAATTTTTATGTATGTATTTGCAAGCAGAGAGAGACAGACAGACAGAAGAGGAGCTGCTGCAAATGAACTCCAGACACATGCGCTACTTTGTGCATCCAGCTTTACGTAGGTACTGGGGAATCGAACCCAGGTCATTAGGCTTTGCAGGCAAGCACCTTAACAGCTGAGCCATCTCTCCAGCCTGATAAAAATATTTTTTTAAATATAGTATTGTCTACAGCCACACCAGGTGCCCAATACTGTCTAAAAGATACTGTCTTTTCTTAATAAAACCACTTTTAAAAATTGTAAATTAAAAGTGATTGATATCACATTGTGATGGTTAAGTTTTGTCATCAAGTTGACCTTTTTAGTAATCTTGGTGGGTCTCTGAGGATGTTTACAGGAAGGCTGCCCTCTCTGCAGGGGGCAGGATATAAGGAAGCTGGGGGAGCTAGAAATGAACAACCCTTCCTTGGGAGGGCAGTGCAGGAAAGAAATTCCAGAGACTCAGGAAGCCAAGAAGTCTGGGAAACAGTTTCAAGACCCTACCCTAAGGGTATTTAAAGGGGAAAGAAATCTCTGCCTCCTGCCTGTTTGCTGTTATCCTTGGACCTGTGAAAGGGGGCCAACCTCTTTCACCATTATGGAACTTCCCCTGGATCTGAAGCTTCAATAAATCTTTTCCTCCTCTAACTGTGCCTGGTTTGGAGATTCATCCCAGCAGTGTGTGGCTGACCACAACACACATTCATACACACATGTATATACACTTGTATACATTGTATACCTTCATACACACGTGTATCTATTA
The DNA here is from genome assembly GCA_004024765.1 of Zapus hudsonius. NCBI lineage: Eukaryota > Metazoa > Chordata > Mammalia > Rodentia > Dipodidae > Zapus > Zapus hudsonius. Next base: position 77,201 of record PVHP010001243.1, on the reverse strand, counting down.
TTAACAAGACTTTTGAATAGTGTGTGAAAAATAAAAAGCAGAGGAAAGACCCTGGGAGAGCCGATAAGAGTAATTAGCATAGAATTGTAGGATAACATCCATCATTTAGAATATATAGGCATATTCTAACGTATAATTGATAAATTATATAATTTTAAAAGTATAAATGCAATGAATGGATATTTCCATATGAATATGGATTGAACATTACCTATCTAGAAGATTCCTGAGGGTCAAAGGTAGGTAAGGGCAGTGGGAGAAAGACTCTTAAAATCAAATCCCTAGCTAGGTAAGTTTCTTCTGTTTTCACTCTTTATTCTCCTGCAGTCTGTTTTTTGAAGGTAGTTCCTCATGTAGCCTCAGGCTACTCTCTATGCCTGCAATTCTCTAAGTAGCTGAAAATGACTTTGAACTCCTGATCCTCCTGGTTCCATCTCCCTAGCGCTAGCTTTGCCATGTTCCATCTTATGGAATTCTGTGGATCCATCTCGGGACTTCACGCATGCTAGGTAGGCATGCTACCCACTGAGCCACATTCCCAATCTCCTCCTATATTTTTTAAAAAATATTTGTATTTATTTATTTTCAAGCAGATTAAAATAGATAGAAGAGACAGACAGAGAGAATGGACATGCCAGGGCCTCCAGCTGCTACAAACTCTAGATGAATGTGCCACTTTGTGCATCTGGCCTTTTGTGGGCATTGGAGAATGGAACCCAGGTCATTAGGTTTTGTAGGCATGCACCTTAACCACTGAACCGTCTCTCCAGCCCTCCTCCTGTATTCTCTATCAGTAAAAATCATACTACTTTTTTTTTTTGCTTGTTCAATTCTTTCTTTAAAAAATATCTTTATTGTCATACTACTTTTTGCTATGTCTCAGGAACATGTATATGAGTCATATACTAGTTCCTGCTGATTTCACTGTGTAAGCATTTCTCAAATAGGTCCCCTTGTCCTGATCCTGCTCAAGGCCTGGAGATCACATTGGATTCACTCCCTACACTATTGCATTAGCCTTCCGACGGCTCTCCCTGCCAGCCTCCAATAGATATAAAAGCTATACATCTGATGATATGTACATTCTCACAGGACCACAAAGACTTGTTTTCACATGAGATGCCAAGGAGCCAGTTTCAGTATTGAAGGTACATTAGTGAAAAGACAGATCAGGCTCCTGCATGCACAGAGCTTCAGCTCCAGTGGAGATAAATTATGAGGACCCATGATTAAGATGCCTTTTCTAAGTCCTGATCATCTCTGCCTCCACTATCACACACACATACACACACACACATACACACTCACAAATATACATACACATGCACACACATACATACACACATACACACATACACGCATACACACACATACACACATACACACATACATACACACATACATACGTGCATACATACATATACACATACATACATACACACATACATACATATATACACATACATATGCACCCACACACACAGAGAAATCTACCCATAAGCTCCTAGCAAATGCCTCATGCTTTATGTTCAAATAGTATTCGTCATTTTATGGCTCAGCTTAGGTACTGTTTTCCCTCCAGAATCCTGTAGGAATTTCAAATTGGACTTACTACCCCTTCTTTCACACTTTCCACATTTATTCCCACACTTGATTCAGCTTCCTTGCTGTGTTTGTTTGTCTCCTTCATGCGGTGGAATCGATCATTCCTGTATTTCCAATGCCCGGGGCCATGGAAATAGGAGAGTCAGGAATCAGAGTGGAATGAAAACAGCTGGCTGTCATGCTGGTCTCACACGTCCAGACTGACCGGGTGAGTTAGGGAGACGCGTGTGATCAGAGCTCCACTAAGGCTGCATTCAGTGGGGGAGCATGTGAGTAACATGCCCAGGGCCTTGGCTTCAATCCCAGCCCTCTCTCTAACATGAGCACTCTGGCCCTTCCTCAACACTAGCTTGTTTGTAACTATGACTGCACCAAGGCACCAAGGCACCAAGGCAGAGACCCTGGAAACAACAGACTACTTGCTCTAGATACAGTGCCCTGCAGGTGGCTGTCAGACCCCTGTATTGTCCCACCGGTCTTTGGCATTTGCCTGGAAGGTTCTCACACCCTGGTTAAGGAACAGGGACTAAGAATGCTCTCGTCTATCTATCTGGTTATAGAGAAATAGAATCCCAAAAGCAAGTGTGAGGCATTCCTGTCTAAATCTACACTCTTGTCTTACCTTGTTATATTGCTTACACTATTTCACTGCTAGACTTTTTAGTAAGCAGTTATGAAGCATTAAGTAATTAGCTGGGATCAGTAAGGACCCAATGGTGATTATATTCAATCCTTAAATGAAGAGGCATTTGCAATGAAAAAGAAAGTGTTATTTTAGAGAAGAGAACAGGTGAAGCACCTAACCACAACCACTAGTTTTAAAGCCATTAACCAAACAAGATCCACTCTCGCTAAGCAGGGTGATGTTGATTGTGAGAAGTGAACTGAATCAAATATGCAACCAGAAAGCCACAGCGTAATTATCAGGCCTGTAGCAGGCGTCATGTGTTAAGCTGCAACAGAAAGAACCAACTCAAACAATCAAAAGGGTTTTAGATGGTCATCAAAAGGAATGACCAGGGGCTGAGGAGATGGCTCAGTGGTTAAAGGCACTTGCTTGCCAAACCTGTGGGCTTGGGTTCAATTCCCCAGCACCCAAATAAAGCCAGATACACAAAGTGGTGGATGTGTCTAGTTTGCAGTGCAAGAGGCCTTGGTGTGCCACACACACTCTTTCTCTTTCTGCTTGCAAATAAATAAATAAAAATAAATATACATAAATATATAAATAAGTTTTTAAAAGGATCAAAGGCAAGGAAGTGAATTAATCAGGAAAGCTTTAGCACCATGACCAATAGACTCAAAATTTTGGCAATAACACATTCTGAATTAATTTCTTCTTCTAGCTACTATGTTTCATGTTCCAGCTTGAGCAACTGTCCTGGGCAGATCTCTCCTACCCAGGTATTCAGGTTCCTTCCAGGTGGCACCATCTGTCTAGATACTGGACATCTGCACCTTTCAGCAACCAGACAGAAAGAAAATGGAAGGTCCCCAAGGAAGAGTCAGGCTTGAATGGCAAGACATTGGTTTGGTTTATATCTCACTGACTAAATCTCAGACTGGATTTGTTACTTTTTAATCGCTCTGATAAAATACATGAGGAAAAAAAAAAAACAACCTAAGGGAAGATTTATTTTGGCCCACAATTTAACAGGGGCTAGAGTTCCTCATGGTGGGAAGGCAGGGAGGCTGGAGGGTGAGGCAGCTGGTCACAGCGCACCTGAAGTCAGGAAGCAGAGAGAGATGAGTGCTGGGATCATCTCTTTCCATTTGATTTCAGTCGAGACCTCAGCTCATGGGATGGAGAGTTTCTCCTCCTCAGTTGAACCTCTCTGGAACATTTTCACAGACACAACCATTGATGCTTCATCAATGCCTAGATGTCTATTAACCCAATCAAATTACAATAGAAATTAACCAGCACACAGACATATTACCATTAATTGCAAGGGAGGATGAGTAATGCAGTTGAGCTTTGTGCCCGGGAAATAAAGGGGAATTTGGGTGAATGGAGAGCTGGGTTTTTCCCAGCTGCGGTGGGGGTGGGGGTGGGGGAGGGGGGAGGACATGACTAAATGTCCTCTAGCTCTGATGACAAGTAAAGCAGTTCAATCCCTGTAAGAGACCCAAAACCCTTTGGACTGACTGGGTCATATACACCTCCTTGAATTGAGACACTGGCTAAGGGACCGCAGTAGACTAAGATCCAGCATGTACTCTGGACCTAGGGGTGGGGTCAGCTATCCCTGACATATGTCCATGCTGCAAGGGACAGAAATAACTTGTTAGGAAATGGGGTCAGATCACGGATGGGCACCTACCAACATCTTCACAAGGCTGTACTTCCAGAAGAGCTGGGTACAAACAGGAAGAAATTCCAAAACAGCTCAAGAACACCATGGGGTAGACAGGTAAGCTTGTGGCTGACATTCATGATTACCATTTGTTATGGCTCAGCTCTGAAGTGTTCCCACAAGAGTCATGTATTAAAAAGGTGGGTGCCAGCTAGGGGCGTCATTTGGGGAGGTTGTGGAAACTTTGGGTCGTAGAATCTGGACAGAGGAAGTCGGTTACTGCAGACACTTGGCAGTGTGTTATTCTAGATCTTTCTTGATATGCCCTTTGCTTCCCAGTGGCCCATGCTCTCCACACATACACTACCACAATGATACCATGTCAAAATACGCAGAGCCAATTAAGCGTGAAAAGAACCTGAAACAGTGAGTCAAAATAAGTCTTTTCTCCCTTAAGTTGTATTTTCTCACAGTGATGGCAGAAGTGACTTAGCACTGTAAAGAATAGTTCTTTCCTTCCCATGTTAGGTTCAAGGGTGAGCCGCCTAATACAAGAGGCAAGTTAGCTAAAGAAAGGCATACGAATTTAATGTAACTTTTACCTTACATGAGAAACTTCACAAGAAAAGGGAGGTCTGAAGAAATGGATAAATTGTAGATATTTTAGGCAGGGTTTGATGAAGTCTTGGAGAAAAAGAAGGTATGACTTAGTGGTAATAAACCTGGGAAATTCTTCAGGGCCTGTTGGTTGGGATTCTTGTGAATATCTCTGTGTCTTTCCTCTATCCTTCCATCTGCCTTAGGGAAAAAGACAGGAACAAAATGAGAGTGACCTTCCCTGCTTCTGAAATTCCTTGATATTCTTTGATGTTCACAGATATCTCAGATTCCTTCAGCTGAAAAATATTTGGGTGTAGTGCATATCAAACCCCAATAACAGCAACTTGAAAAATACAAGAGAACAATTATCTTCCCCACCCCAGTCCTTTCCGTGGATCTCCAAAAAGCTTCCCTCTCCTGGGGACATGAGTGGAAGGGAGGGTCAGCCCTGGGCCTGAAGATTCCAGGGCTGCAGAGGTTGAAAATGAGAGAAATTAGTAAGCTTCACAGCCCACTGTTTTCAATGCATGATGGAGAAAACTTATTTTTAGAAGTGAGTATAGAGATGTCCTCATCAGAAACACCAGAGGCCAGGGATGTGCCTCAGTGGTAATGAGAGGGACTAGGCAGATAGGGTTTTGGGGGGCAGGTAGTTAGGCAGGGAATTGACTCACAAGGGAGGAACCCCCTCGCCACACCTCTCTCAGCTCGCTCAGCCACCCTCAACTTCAGGACCCAGCATCTGCTCACCTCACCCAATCAAATCTCTCTCTCCTGAGTGCACACCCTGCCCAGGTGTGGGTGGAGCCCTTCTCTGAGCCTAGGCCAGTTGGTTGACACACCTGACACAGGTGTGCCAATCTCTTCTAAATACCTTGCTTGAGCTCTGGAAGAAAATCTCGCTCCAGCTCTTGGGCTGTTGAAATTTCCACTCCTGGGTCTCTGTGCCTATGGGACTGTGTCTCTCCCATCCTGACAGCTTTTATCAGACATGAGGGATATTTCTTTGTCATTGTTATTTTTTATTTTTATTTATTTATTCTTTTTATTTATTTACTTTCAAGGAGAGAAAGAAAAAAGAGAGAGAAGAGTGAGAGAGAGAATGGGTATGCCAGGGCTTCTAGCCACTGTAAACAAATTCCAAATGCATGTGTCACTTGGTGCATCTGGCTGTCCATGGGTGCCGGGAAATTGAACCTGGGTCATTAGGCTTTGCCAGCAAGAGCCTTAACCACTGAGCCATCTCTACAGCCCCTTTGTCACTGTTTTTATGACCGTTTAATCTCATTGGAAGTGTATGCCTTTTTAGAAAAACCCCTTTTTCCAGGGCTCATGTTTATTCCTCCACATGGGCTCTCAGACCACGTGGTGCATTCTCCTTCCTTGAACCCTTCCTCTCCCTGCATCCCTGATATGTTTAAATAAAATGTGGTGGCTTTAAAAATCATTCTTCTCAGTTTGCTTTGTCCAATTTTTTGGTTAAATAACAGACTTGGACCCAAGGTCTGGGGTTCAAGGACTATTCTTGACCCTCACTCCCCCCCATAACAGTAGAAAATGTCTTTAGCACATCTGGAAGAGAAGGAAAAACAAGTTCATACTGTCATCATTATTCTGGGCTGTTAGGTTTGAACCTAGTGTCTCTTCTGCTAACATATGCTTGGTATTGCTAAGACATTTCTCTCTAATCAATCAACTGATTATGCCTTTGGGACCAGATCAAGTAAAGGTATCCAACATCCAGCCTTTCAAACCAGAATATGAAGAGTCTAGTGAGACAGCTCAGTCATCGAGAGTTCATAGAGTGCTTGCCTAGCATGATTGAGACCATGGGGTTCAATACTCAACACCACACACACACACACACACACACACACACACACACACACACACACGCACGATGTAACTATATATTCCCTGAGTCTGTGAAATCTTTATTCATTTTTAAGATTCTTTTTGTTTCAGGATCACAAGGCTTTTCAGATCTTCAGATTACCACAACCATTCAAGATTTACATTTGAGACTATACTCTGCTTGACTCAGGGAAGAAATCTTCAGGAAACTTGCCACATAAGGTTGAAATCTCGAGTATATTCCCAACTCACCATCTTTTTTTTTTCTGGCAAAACTGTTTAGTGTTTACTTTGTCAACAGCCAGCCTGGGTGTAGGTCCAGCTGGAGGTAGGTGGCATGAAGGAGGAAGGATCAACAGAAGGGGGACAGGTGACCAGGAAGGAGAAAGACTAAGGTGTTTTGTTCTCTCCTCTCACCTCTCCAGCCAAAGGGCTTCAACTTGGAGAGATTCCATCTTTAACCCTCTTAAATCTGAAAACAGCAAAGCTCATAACTGCATTGATTCAACAAACGTTTATGTCATGGTTTGATCCAGGTGTCCCCCACAAACAAATGAATGTGTTCTGATAGATCAATCCTCAGCTGATGGCAATTCGGGAATTAGAACCTCACTAGAGCTGTGTTGTTGGGGCGGGCTTATGGGGTTATAAGCCAGCTTCCCCTTGCCAATATTTGGCACACCTTCCTGCCGCTGTTTGCAGTGCTATGGTGGAGGTGATGTCCACCCCTCTGCTCATGCCATCGTTTTCCCTGCCAGGATGGAGTCTCCGCTCTTGTCCATTCCTCCACAAGCCACTTTTGTTTGGGTTCTTTCTGCCCAGCAACTAAAAAGCTGACCGCAACAGTTTACTTAGGGCTTCTCATGTTACAGTTGTATAAAGCACCCCTACCCACCCAGAGCCTCAAACTGTGAAAATCAATCAAATATCACTCAGTAACTATACTGGAATCCTGGAATAGCTATAGAATTGTTTTAAAAGATGAGCTGGAATCCTGCTAACAGGGAAAATGCTCATAGAACACCAGGCATATATATCGTATAATAAATCCTTGCTTTGAGTATGATCAGAAGTGGATGCACAGTGGAGATAAAGTTTAGAATTTGGGGTGCTCACTTGCACACATCTCTGCCAAGACAATGAACTTCATTTTGTATTTTTCATAAGAGTCTATTAACCACTGTGCTCGACCTGAATTAGTCCTATGTACATACATAACCTGAAATATCCACTGATATTTATGCACACAGAACACATTATATCCAACTTGGTATTACATGGAGTTGGAATGTGAAAACTTTATACTTTCCTCTCATTCCCCACCCCCCAAACGTCTTTTTTGCTATTCCTTTCTGTTTTTTTTTAATATTTTTATTTATTTGCAAGAAGAGAGAGATAGAAGAGAGACACTCAGAGAGAATGGGCGCACTAGGGCCTCCAGACTCTGCAAATGAACTCCAGACACATGCGCCACTTTGCACATCTGGTTTTTCATAGGTACTGGGGAATGGAAGCTGGGTCGTTAGGCTTTGCAGTCAAGTGCCTTAACCACTAAGCCATCTCTCCAGACGCTTGCTATTCCTTTTCAGCCATGTCTTCCCACACCCATTTTCCCTGGAAGCTTTCTCTATGCTTTTTATGTTTTATCACCAAGTGATATATAATGCATGCACTTTGAATGCAGAAATTCGTTATTCAGATGGTAGATATTTTCACTACCTCTTCTCCTATCCAACTGATAGGACATATTCTACCATCATTTTCTCCAACCTCTATTCTTCCCAGTGACTTTCCACTTCATTTCCTCACATTCCCTTAGTCCCTCTGCCAAATTCATTAGGTTAAGAAATGTCAGGCTGGAGAGATGGCTCAGTGGTTAAAGGTGCTTGCTTGCAAAGCGTGACAACTCAGCTTCGATTCCCCAGTACTCAAATGCCACAAAGTGGCGCATGCATCTGGAGTTGTTCACAGTAGCAAGAGGCTGTCTTTCTGCTTGCATATAAATAAATAAATATTTCTAAAAAAGAAATGTCTATGGTATTAGTGAGGTACACTTTTGGGTGCATTTGTGAGGTCATTTCAAGAGAGGATTAGCTAAGGGAAGAAGACCCACCTGAATGTGGCCAGGAACATTCCATGGATTGGGTCCTGATCCACACCTGCCAAAGAGTTTCTTAACCAATATTACAACTAGGCCAAGGTTTCTGCTCCTCTGCTTTAATTTCTCCTTACAGCCCTTTGACCAAACTGAGTTGGCACTTCAACCTTCTTCAACATAATCAAATGTCCACCTGGTGGAGGGGATTTGTAATGAGTCTGAAAAGTACCCAATGACATGAATAAAACAAAAATCAAACCAAATTGTGTTTGTTTTTATTTCCAAAGACATGTTTATTGTTTACTTATTTATTTATTTATTTTTGGTTTTTCGAGGTAGGGTCTTGCTCTAGCCCAGGCTGACCTGGAATTCACTATGTAGTCTCAGGGTGGCCTTGAACTCATGGCAATCCTCCTACCTCTGCCTCCTGAGTGCTGGGATTAAAGGTGTGCACCACCATGCCTGGCTCTCTCCTACTATTAAATGACTGCTTTTGTTCAGTTATGATGGGTCACCTTGCCATAGATGCGAGACAACAGGTACAATGGATTATGGACTGGAACGTCCAAAATTATGGGCCAAAATACCCTTTTCTCTATAAATGGATTATCTCATGTATTTTATGACAGTACTGAGGAGCCTGTTAGCATAGTTGGGTTGAGGTTGCCTGATGGAAAGTCACTGGATGGTATAGCAAGGTTGATCAGTACATTAGTTTATTGAGTATGATACTTGTTTCATTTATTCAAATATTTATCATAAGACTGAGTGGAGCAGGTGAGCAAGACCAATGAGCTTGGTTTTTAAACAGAGACAGATAGCTGTTATTTCAGCTAGGGCAGGCAGATGATAATCATAATAATTGCTAATTGTTGGGAATGCCACTAATTACAGAGCTCTGTGAGAGAAAATAGTGTCTGGCAATGAGGGGAGCTTGTATCTACAATGCTGGAGGGATTGCTTACATCTGAAATATCAGAATATCTAATGACTATTTCTTTTCACAGCCTCAGCTTTGTTCACCTCTCTGTTTGTTTAAATTTCCCAGAGCCAGCACTCATGCCAGGGTGACTAAACAGATCTAACGTGGAGCAGATCTGAGGCTTTCCTGAAGCCACTCTTTCCCTTGACTGGCCTCCCACTGTTGAAGAATCCCTTCCATCCTGCCACCCTTCTTCCCTCCTTAACAGTGGGCTGTTGTACAAACAACTTGGTTGTCGTTTCTACTATCATTCTGCCATGTGGTGCACATGAGTGTATTGGCCGATTCTCGCAGAGCATCAATAATGCGGACAAGAGAAACAAACACCAGGTCCTTAGTGGCCCATGCTCCACAGTTGTTATCACTCAGTTTCAGCCTGTGATGCTGAAACATTGGATATGTTGTCAAATTTGACATCACTCAGAATCACAGCTGGGGAAATCGTCACGAGCCTAACACACAGGTCAAAGAAATGTGGGGTGTCACATTCGGTGTACAGCTGCTCAGAGAGGTAGAAGAATGGCTGAATAATCTGCTTCCATCCATTTGTATGGTTCCCTTGTGCTGATGGCTTCGGTTGGTGTCACGGACTTGGAAGAGGCAAGATGAATACAGGAAGAAAAAAGCAACCTTTGGTTTCTTTTACTAGGAATATAGTGAATCTATACAAATAAAATGCCCCAGCAAACAAAACATCAACAAAAATTGAAAAAGCAAACCTGATTAAGTGATCAGAATCCAGGAAAAGCCTTCAAAAGGTAGATAGATGTGGGTTCCTGCCTCTAGAGATTACTAGCTAGTTGGTTTTGGACAGGGTCAGCTATGGACATGTTGTGAAAGTTTCTGGAGGATTCTAACATGCAGACAGGAGTGGATTGCCTTCAAGTTTGCACATGCTCCAGAATTCTCTACAGGGATGTCCTCACACTTGCCCTTGCCTGGCCCTCTGGAAGTGGCTGGCTGCCTTCCCAAACTCATTCAATGCTCTTGGTTTTATCTCATCCTTTGGGTTATGTTTCTCAAAAATTAACGGGCATAAAAACCCACTGGACGTCCTGTTAAAATGCAGATTGTGGTGCATGCCAGAGGCTGGGGAAAGATGAAAATGGGGAGGTGTTTAATGGGCATCAAGTTTCAGTTCTGCAAGCAAAATGATTCCTGGAAGTGTGTTCCATGTGGATGTATTTAGCACTATTGAGCCATACACTTAAGAATTAGCCGCAATGGCAGATTCCATGCTATGTGTATTTTATTACGATTTTCAAAACTGAAGGTCCAGCAGGTCTGATCAGGGCCCAGGAGTCTGCATTTCTTATGAATGTTTGCTCTTGTCCTGACGACCACACTAGAAGGAGCACCAACATGGGCCCCAGACCTTGACTTAATGAACCTTCTCCAGCTACTTCTCAGAAACTCTCGTCTAATGGGTGCAAGCTAGATTCAGCTGAGAACAGTTTTCCCAAGGTGAGGTGGGGAGACAGATCATTTACAAATTTGTTCTATATCTGACACTTTATTTTCTTAAAAAATTATTTATTTGCAAGCACAGAAAGACAAAGAGAGGGGAGAGAGAATAGGCATGCCAGGGCCTCTAGCCAGTGCAAACAAACTCCAGATGCATGTGCCACTTTTTGCATCTGGTTTTATGTGGTTACTGGGGAATCAAACCCAGGTCATTAGTCTTAGCAGGCAAATACGTTAAGTGCTGAGCCATCTCTTCAGCCCAACATTTTATTCCTTGTCCAAAGTTCAAGGTTTCCATGTGCTTTACAGCTTTGTAGAGCACCAACTTTCCCTAGCTCAGGCCACTAGGAATGGGAAAGGTTCTCAACTGGAAGAAGATTTGAGAATCTAATTAGCCAGGGCTCTCTTTGGTAGGCGGTGACTTTATAGTGTCTGTCTTGAAGCAGTTGTGATACCCTGACCCCAGTAGATGAGGATTCCACATTGTGCCACACCTGGCCAGGTACCTCTCACATCCCCTGTTTTGTCACCCAACCATCCCTCACTGCCATCTCCAGTCAGAGCAACAAGCTAATCTATACCTAGTCACAGCAAGTCTTAGGAGTTCCAGAGTCTCCCAAAGATATGCTAGACCTTAACTCTCATAGCTCAGGGACCTTCTGTCATCATCCTTTTGTGGACAAGAATCAGAGGCTCGGCTGAATTAAGTCACTTACCCAAAGACAGAGCCCATGGGTGACAGAGCCCACGGGTGACAGAGCCCACAGGTGACAGAGCCCAGAGGTGACAGAGCCCATGGGTGACAGAGCCCATGGGTGACAGAGCTCACGGGTGACAGAACCCACAGGTGACAGAGCCCACAGGTGACAGAGCCCATGGATTACAGACTCCACAGGTGACAGAGCTCACAGGTGACAGACCCCACAGATGACAGACCCCACAGGTGACAGATCCAGGATAGGAAACTTTGTCTGACAAGCTTGCCCAGGCCTGCATTAAGGAGACCACATCCCCACAGGCCAGGAACTCAGCCAACCATGGATCACAGCCCAGGAACATGGATTAGCATTAAGGCTGTGGTTGGGGTGTCAGGCAGGAGCCCTGCAATCAAAGAGTGCTTCTTCATGGCCCGCTGTCCCCCACAAAGGGTCTCCCACTTAGGATAATTTGCTCTCAGGGGTAAATGAGGCTTAGCCTTCTTAACAAGTAATGGGATTTTTAAGAGTAACTTGTTAGCCTAAATGAGTCTGTAGCTGTTAGGAGAAGTAAGAGGAATTCATGGGGGTGTGTTAGGAGCCAGTATGAAGGGGACTTTCCTTTTAGATAAGATCTTTGAAATGGAAAGCAGCCCTAGACTAGTTCTTCTGTTTCAAAATGAGTTTCTACAAAACAAATTTAAATGCAAACGTGGCTTATGTAAATTCTCACATCAGCTTACACATTTCTTGATCATAAACTCCCCCTATAGACCTTGGATTAAAGAGGAATTGAAGATGCCATTATTAGAACATGGGGTTATGTTTAATATGCAAAGCTTGAAATGTACAAAGTCAAAATAAAACAGTTGGCTCCAAGAAACAAACATTCTCCTGTGTGTTTATAAATTCTCTGGTTGCTGGGGTGGCTCTGAGGAGGAAGTAATAAAATCTCTACAGTAATAAAATATCTCAAATATCGAAATGACGGGAAAAATGGTAGGTATAAAAGATGACTACGCCCAGAAGGAGGAACAAGAATTAATTAGGTACAAGCCAGGGCTGACTGCAAACAGTTTTGTAAGAAAGAAGAAGAAAGAGATGTATACAAGGTCAGGATGAAGCCATCAAGGAAGTCATAGAGTTAAAAAAAAAAGTGACCCCAGGGAAGTATTAGCAAACAGAGTGAGCCCAAGGCCACCAAGACAGTCAGGCAGCTTCCAGGGACTGGGGCTACCAGGCCTGGGGCTGAGCAAGGCTTGTGACAGGGTAGGAAAATCCTAGGACCTGTGGTTTATCTGTCACTCAGTCCTCATCATTAAAGCTCATGTGCTTTGTAGACTAGAGAAACAGCAAAGGGAAGGAAACTAATCAGACACCTGCCAAGATGTGAATCTGAGGAATATTAATTCATGAACAGGTACTTGCTTATTCAGCTCACTTTGGCGGTGCTCTGGACGAAATGCCAGGCTTTTGATGTGCTAGACAAGACCTCCCCGACTGAGCCACAACCCAGTCCTTCTGTGTTTGGTGGTGATGGTGGTGGTGGTTTGCATTGATGTGGTTTTTCTTTTCTTTTGGTCGCTCCTCCCTAGATGACTATGTTGGCCATTTCTGAAAGTGCTGACAATGAGTGACAGGTGTGTGTTCACTCAACACTTGGTCCCTGCGGCATCCTTGCCTGTCTCTGGACGCTAACTCACTGCACTGACTCTCCACTTCCTGTCCACACTGCTAAGAATGCCTTATCAGCAGTGTGAGGCTTCTCCTCCAGCTCCACCAAGAGGTCAGGGTGACCTGATTCCTGTTTGCCCCCACACAAGAGAACACAGTGAGGTTTCCAACCTGTTTTATTTTATTTTATTTATTCATTTTCAAGCAGAGAGAGAGAGATTGAGAGAGAGAGAGAGCCACCACCTTGTGGGTCTGGCTTATGTGAGTCCTGGGGAATTGAACCCAGGGCCTTAGGCACTGGAGGCAAGTGCCTTACCCACTGAGCCATCTCTCCAGCCCACCAACCTGTTTTTTTTAAATAAGCCATATTTTAAATTTGTTTTACTTGCATTTGGAGCCCTCATGGATGAGATCCTTGGCTTAGGTCCTTTGTCACAGCCCTTAATGACTACAGGGGTTTTCCGCTCATGGTCACTTTTGCCTGCCTGTCCATCCCCTGGCTTCTCGCTGCCATGAACCTTCCTGAGGTTTCTTTGATGCTCGGCACAGAGGGCCTCCACCAACTTAACTACCATCAGATCAGCATGATGAGATATAAGCACACAATGATGGATTTGGCGCTTCTGAAAAGCTTCAAGAATTCCACAATTCCTTTGGTCTTCAGCACTTCTTGTAAAGCAGTCCCAAAGCCTATTACACTGGAACAGCGATGCCTTCCTCAGTGGTGGGTTACCAGTAAAGATAAATCTTGAAAACACCATGCCTCCCTCTCCTGCAGCAGGAAAAGAACTCAGCCTGTGTCCCCACTGTTGGTGTGCAGAGTGGGAATCTCCCTCCTCCTCCTCCTCCAGTACCTACATGAGCTCATTCATACACACTGGCCCATTACAGTAGCACAGTATACTGACAAGACTTGGGAAAGAGCTCTCTGACTCCGTTTTCCCTCCAAAGTTACTCATCTCATGGGCTGAGTTCTCTTAGTCATTTGCCCTTGGGTCACTTAGCTCATGAAGAAAGGCCTTTGCTCTGTATGGAGTCAGAGGGTGTGCTGGAATAGACCTTTGACTCAACTTTGGAATAGAAGCTACCAAGGCCCAAGTAGGTTGGGCTGGATATTGTCATACAACTGGTTAGTAGCAAAGTTGAACTCATAAATAAAATTGGGCTTTTTTGAAGTTTAGAAAGATTTTATTATATAGATTATAGAGTTTATAGAGCCAAAGAGAAGAGGAAAGAATAAGAGGAGGCAAGAGTGGGGTTCCTGGAAATGGGAAAGCCCACCTAGATACCCACATCAGGGGCTTTTAGAACTCAAGAGAAGAAAGGAAGTGAAAGCTCCCATCAAGCAGGAGGGATTCCAGGGGGTAATCCACCTGGGGACTTTAATCCAGACCCTTTATAGACTGGGTGGCAGCTGAGCTAACCAGCCTGATACTAGGTTTCCAATCCTGATGTATCCTCACCTCTTCTAGGAAAGGGGAACTCCTTTAGGGAGGAGAGATCTAGGGAGGGACTCAGGTTTCAGGGGGAAAAATCTTTTTTATGCAGGAAAAGATAAGGATGGGCCAGACCCTACCGACACTCCTGACCCCTAGAAAAGTGGGATGAGCCAGACTTCCCTTTATAGTCCCAAGGGCATTCTTCACTTTTACTTTTGGAGTTGTATCAGTGCTAAACTGCCTTACTTATTCCCTCTGAAGAAGTAACTCTAACTGCTATGAGGGAATCAGGGCAATGACTGACCTGGCTTCTTTGAGCTAAGTGGGTATGGCAATTGGGGTAGATACCTGTTTAGGTATCTAAGGGACCCCAAAAAGTATAATGCATGAATACAGTCCTGGGAAAATATGATGGGGAGAAAGAATAAAACAAGAGGAGTCTGCAGAAAGTGGGCAGTGAGCAAATTGAGGCTCTTTAGGGTTCCCATTCTTGTAGACCTTCAGGCCCTGAAGGCCAACCAAGGGGACCCAGGTGGATGGAGTTAGAGTGTCACAGAAGAATCTGCACGTGAGCTGACTTTAAAAGAGAAGAGATCAAGTTAAAGGAGCAGCTGCGTACACAAGGTCTAAAAATTGTCAGAAATAAGAGATACAATTTTCTTTCAACTTGAAAACTTAGCCATAAATCACACCTTCATTGTAGCCAGAGCTTCCTATTATATATACCTCATCTCAACTTGCTTAGTATGTGGGAAAAGAAAATGAGGGAAGCTGAGCTAAGCACTAAGAATTACTCAGGCCAGTTCTTTGATTAGCAATATCATTGAAAATTGCTATTTGTATTAACAATATAAGTAAAACAACCTCATCCAGCAAGTTACTTTGGCTGGGATTGATTCTGTGATTTCTGCAGCCATTCATCCTTGAAGAAACAGAATAGAGGAAAGCAAAATCTCAACCCAGAAGGAAATAGACGAAGACCTCACTAATGGCAACATTTATGTCTCCCTGATTGGGTTAGGCAATAGATGCTAAGAACATTTATAGTGTAGGAGCCTAGGATTTTGGATATACTCTCTCTCTCTCTCTCTCTCTCTCTATATATATATATATATATATAAATATATATATATATATATATATATATATATATATATAAGCATAATCTCTTTAGCATAATATACATATATTAGCATCATATCTTTAGGGAGCCAGAAGCAGATCATGAGGAATACATTTTTTGTATGCCTGCCACACAAAATTCATCTCACTGATTTTATCCTAAAAGCCACATAGCAAACCCATCTTTTATGCCTTTGTTCTAAGTCGAAGCCACAGAAACAGGGACTCTGAAGACTCAGAGGGGACATTGATCCTCTGAAAACCAGACCTGTCGTAAACAAAGCATGGTAAAACTGGAAAAGACACTTACAAAGTTGTCGGGGGCGAAAGCCTTTGGGGGCCCACGGAGGCACACCCTGGCTTAATCTCAGGACAGCTTGCCAAGAGGGGCTTAGCTTAATAGGTTTCAGGAGGTAGTCCTGATTGGCTATTTGCACATCATGCCCACAGGTTCTTATCCTAGACCAATAGCTCCCTGATTGGCAAGGAGCTCTATATATTCTGGTTTCATTTATGGAAGAGAGATCTGAGAGAATCTGAGAGAGCAATAAAGAGAGGGAGAGAGAATAAAGAGACACGCAAGACACGCATTCTTCCACCCATAAGCGGTATGTGTGTGTTTGTGTGTGTGTGTGTGTGTGTGTGTGTGTGTGTGTTTTATCATTGCCCCCGCGGGCGGTGGGCAGTGACACAAAGTCAGGGTCTTCGCGTTTCATCCCGTACAGCTTGCTGCTTTCCAAGGAGGACTTCGAACTATGGGAAAAAAATATGCTTCATGATCAGAGAAATTCTAACTAGTTGGCTTCTGAAAATTATGTTAATATGTTTTTCTATCTGATGCTCTGCTAGCAACACTGTGATTAGGCTTAATTTCTTAATTCATCTGCATTGTGGCATATCATAATTAACCAGTTTTTGTTTGTTTGCGCTAAGAATCTTCTTGTTTAAAGAATGTCTCAACTGTTTGGAGCCATTTATTCTACTTCCAGGAATTCA
The DNA here is from genome assembly GCA_004024765.1 of Zapus hudsonius. Lineage (NCBI taxonomy): Eukaryota > Metazoa > Chordata > Mammalia > Rodentia > Dipodidae > Zapus > Zapus hudsonius. The sequence continues at coordinate 60,375 of PVHP010001243.1, read as the reverse complement.
TTCTGAGGAGGGATTTCAAGAGAAAAAAATGCTAATGATGCTTTTGATCAGCTTTATTTATGATAGCAAAAGGCAAGATGAGGAACAATTAGACAGTTGGGTAAATCAACTCTCATCTCAATTCAGACTGTTTTTCTATTATACCATATCCCTTGTTTTCACTACAGACTTAGGATATAAAAGCAATCATCTCCATTTGCTGGAGTCTAAAGTTTCTCATGAAATATTCAACACATTGACCAAAATGATTTTAAAACCATAGGTAAATAGATGAAGATCAGAAATGCTGTAAACTGCAAACGATTGCTTCACTAAACAAAGTGATCATATGCTCATATTTGGTAGGGCTCCTTTAAGCCTTAAGTACTTCTAAGATTACCTCTCAGTCATGGAAGCTATGTCCTTCAGCTTATTAAATATGAAGATCTTAAAATTGCCTAGGGCGTGGATTCATTTCATTTTCTATGGATACACAGAAGTTACATTAGGGCCCTCATTCCCTGTCAAAAGGAAGAATGTCAGAGGTTGGCCATTTGTTCTGCCAACCATATTACCCTGCCCAACACCGCTATGGTCACAAGGGATCCCATCCTTACTCGGGATTGCTGGAAGCACCCACTAGCTCTATCCAGTAAAGATTCCTCTCTGAAAACCAAGGTTATTGTCTGTGGTTGAAAGTTTCTAGGGAAGATATTTCAAGATTGCCAGAGTGGTCTGACAGGTAGATGATGTAGGTCACTTTTCTCGTTCCTCATACAGAATACCTGATAAAAAGCAACTTAAGGAAGGAGGGTTTATTTTGGTTCATATTTCAAATGTACAATCAATCTTGGTGGGGGAGTCATTGTGGGAGGAGCTCGAGGCAGCCAATCACATTGCATCTGTAGTCAGGAAGAGATAGCCATCACTGCTGCTGCTCTCTCTCTCTTTCTCTTTCTCTCTCTCTCTCTCTCTCTCTCTCTCTCTCTCTTTTGAAACAGAGTCTCATGTAAACCAAGCTGGCCTCAAACATACTATGTAGCTGAGGATGGCCTTGAACTTCTGATCCTCTTGCCAAGTGCTGGGATGACAGGTGTACATTACCATATCCAGTTTATCTAGTGCTGGGGATCAAACCCAAGCATGCTAGGAAAGTACTCTACCAACTAAGCTACAAACAGCCCCGAAGTCAATCATTATTGATCCATAACCCCACTATAGAAATGACAGTGTGTCTATATAATTCACCACGTATGAGAAAAACAAGAAAACTTAGGTGGTGGTTTAGCGAGATAGAGCCTTGCTGGAAGAGGTATGTTGTTGGGGGCAGTTTAGGGGTGATACAGCCAGCTCCCCCTTTCTAAAGTCCGGTTCACTCTTCTGCTGCTGTTTTCCACCTTCTGTGACAAGAAGATGATGTCCAGCCTCTGTTCTTGTCATGCTTTCCCCTGCCACCATGAAGCTTCCCATCTAGATTGTCAGCTAAAATAACAGGTTTCCTTCCATAAGCTGTTCCTTCCATAAGTGTTTTGTCCCAGCAACAAGATGGTAATTATAACAATTTACTATTTTAATCACTTTGCTAAAACAAGATCATTTATGAAGGTCATATATATATATATATATATATATATATATATATATATATATATATATATATAGTTCATGAAGATTCTGTTTAGAGGAATCAAAAATAAATTACAGGGCTGGAGAGATGGCTTAGCGGTTGGGGCATTTGCCTGCGGAGCGGAGGGACCAGAGTTTGATTCCCCAGTGCCCACATGGAGCCAGATGCACAGGGTGGTGAATGTGTCTGGAGTTTGTTTGCAGTGACTGGGGGCCCTGGGCACCCATTCTCTCTCTCTCTCTATCTCTCTCTCTCTCTGTCTGCCTCTTTCTCTCTATCTCTCTCTCATTCTCTCTCAAATAAATAAAAATAGAATAATTTAAAAAAATAAATTACACTTTTAAGTGTAGCTCACGAGTAAATACATTTTATTTAATTCCTTGGGACAGAATGAAAACTAAGAAATGTCTAGCATAGAAAGAAAAACACTAGTAAGAGAATTTATCAGAATGCATATTGCTAGCTTGCTTGCTCCTTCTCCCCACAAAAGTTATTTTCACTTAAAAAAAAAGTGTGTGGCTAAATCAGCATCAGAATTCCTGACAAGAATGAATCAGGATTTTGCTCTTTGTATATGATGGTTCATTCTTCTTTACATGGGGACACGTAATATAATAACAGTGAACTTTTCCTGTAATGTATAGATCTTTTTATTAGATATGTTACAGGACATTGTAGAACAAGGAAATGTCAGCATATTGTATGAAGTAAATAAATATATTGGACTTTTTATTGTGGGAAAATATGAAAACCCCATTTCCTTTTTTGTTTGTTTGTTTGTTTGTTTGTTTATGAGGTAGGGTCTAGCCCAGGCTGACCTGGAATTCACTATGTAGTCTCAGGGTGGACTCAAACTCACTGTGATCCCCCTGCCTCTGCCTCCCGAGTGCTGGGATTAACTGAGTGTGCCACTATGTCCGGGGGAAAGCCCATTCCTAATATACCCAGAATGGGTGATATATATATTTAAACTGACCAAGAGGTTTTTTTTTTTAGAGACACCAGGACTCAAAAACATTTACATAGAAAGATCACAAATGAAATGTTGGCCACATCTTTGAAATATGGGTGGAAGGTAGATGTAAGTATAAAGAAAGGCTCAAGAAAGGGAAGCTAAGGTGTAGCTTAATAACAGGATATAAATGCCACTGTGGTACATCCTGTGTTTCTCCTGTTATAGCTGTTTGTTGAGTTTCCTGTAAGCAAGCAGAGCCATGAGGCTTTAGAAGGCCCAGTCAGTGTTTTCAGAGCAATTTTTAACTTCAGGAAAAACTTCAATTCTTCTGACATACTCTGTGGAATTAAGTAAACTGTTAATATTATCACTTAAAAGTGGACTTTAAAAAAATCCATTTATGACTTTCCATCTGGCATCTACAACCTTTGAAAGATAGCTTGTTTTTCCCACCACCAGAGTGGTTTTCTATAAACACAGCTCAATTACATTGTCAGAGGGTGTGATACGTCAAAGCAGACAGAGAGTTAGCTGGGGGTCAGTCTATCTAACTCCCAAAGGTAGTTTGGTTTAAAACCCACACAAGTGAGATGCTTAGCAGCACATAGCAAAAGCAAGCTTCTGAATGGCAGCTTGGATTTGGAATTGTTGCTAGGTAACCACTGGAACTGGACACCTAGCAACAATTAAGTGTCATCTTCCTTGATGACCCTGTCTACAGACAGCAATATTCATCTCCAAATCCAGCATATTGTCAAAATCATGGGGTAGGAGGAAAGGCAAGAGGGAAGTGTGTGTGTGTGTGTGTGTGTGTGTGTGTGTGTGTGTGTGTGTGTATGCGCACAGAGAGAGAAAGAAAGCCTATTTATGAAATTAATTGAAATGAAGACAGTATGCTATTCACTTTTAATAGTTATTGTTTTAGATTCTCTCTTCCCCAAACAAAGGCAACTTGTGTTGCTGACTAGATTTTCACAGGTTACACTTCTTGGAATTTCTTCCCAAATTCAGTCAATGCATAGTCTTGAAATAAAGGAAATAAAAATCAAAATTTACATTGTGGTTTAGCCTATCTTCAAAAATCTTGTGGACCAGCTATGGTGGCTCACACATGTGATCCCAGCACTCAGCAGGCTGAGTTAGGAGGATTGTGAGACCATCGCCAACTAGGCTACATAACAAGACCTTGTGCCAAACATTTTTCAAATAAACGTGTACCCCTCTGCAAGGTTGTTTCTTCCCCACTCCTTGCCATAACACTTTCCAGAAGTCAGATCAGCTTTTGTTTTAAGAATTGCCAACTGTCATTTGTAATAAAAAAGCACACTGACAATTGACTTGGATATAGATCAGTACAGGGACACAGATCCACAGAGAGGTATGGGTCTCACAAAGGGCATGCTATAAAATCTTACCTCATCTCCCACGGTTCTTTCTTCCTCTCACATTAATATTAATGTCTTAGATCAGTCAGAAGCTATTTGCTGACCCTTCCAGCCAGCCTTCTCCACCTAATTTCCCTTCTGTGCCCTCTTGCCTCCTAGCTTGTGATGAACTCGTTAATGTCTCTCCTCTTGGCTTCATTACGGATGTCTGATGGCTGTGTGGGGCTGTGGGAAGGGAAGGAAATGAACGCTGGGGCAAAAGTTTGCAGTTTCAGGTGGTTTGAGTGAAATGTCTCCCATAGGCTCATGTGTTTTGGACACTTGGTACCCAGCAGGTGGCAACTTGGGAGAGTTGTGGAGCCTTTGGGAGGTGGAGGTCTGTCTCTGGGGGCATACCTTGAGGTTTTTTTTTAATTTTTTATTTTTTTATTGTCCATAATGAGTTATATTGTTTAGTGGGTCAACAATGAGTTGTTATCCCCAATTCCTCATTGCCCTCCTTCCCCATCCCCAATCAGCTGGGTATCCTCCTTCGTGGGCTGTCTGGATCAGTTTTTGTGGTAGGGGATCATGGATAGCCCAGTCTTCAGCTGGGTTCTCCTGACCCAAGTGTGTTGTTACTGAGGGGTGCCATGCCTCTGATATTCTCCCCCACCATGGCTCTCACAATCTTTCCGCCCCCTCTTCCACTCAGTTCCCTGAGCCGTGGTGGGTGAGTATTAAGGATGCTTTGATGTTGTGAGCGTAGGGGTTTTTGTGTCGAGAATCGTTGGTTTCTGTCTCACTGGCTTATCCTTTGTTGATTGAATGGCTATGGCTGTGGGTCCCTTGTTCATCCCACCTTGAGGTTTATTAGTGTAGCTCAGTGGATGCTCTGGGCTAGCTCATTCATACTACTTCCTCTCAGCTGATATAACCAGATGTGACCCTCGGCTACCTACCTGCTCCTGCCATGCTTTCCCTGCCATGACGAAACTTCCCCTGGAAACTGTAAGCCTCCCATAAGCTGCTTCTGGTCGGGGTGTTTTGTCCCAGCAATGAGAAGGGAACTACTATGTGGGGCTGGGGTGGGGGAATAATCCTGACCTTTCCATTAAAAAGTAAGGTAAAAGTTAAAATTAATCCACTGTATCATTCTCTTCCAAAACCTATGTGGTGGCTTGAATTATGTGTCCCCCCATAAACCCATGTGTTCTGAGTGCTTAACTCCCCGCTGATGGTAATTTGGGAGGTGGAGCTTTGCTGGAGGAGGTGTGCTGCTGAGGGCGGGCCTTGATGGTTTATTTGGCCTAACTCGTCAGTGTTAGTTTGGCACCCTTTCCTGTTGCTGCTGTCCACTTGATGTGGGCCAGGAAATGATGTCCACTATAGTGGTTTCATTCAGGTGTCCCCCACCCCAGCTGATAGCAATTTTGGAACCTTGTTGGAGGTGTGCTGTTGGGGTGGGCTTATGGGGATTCTAGCCAGTTTCCCCTTGCCAGTGTTTGGCACACTTTCCTGCTGCTGCTGTCCACCTGATGTTGGCCAGGAGGTGATGTCCACCCCTCTGCTCATGCTATGGTTTTCCCTGCCATCATGGAGCTTCCCCTCGAGTCCATAAGCCGCAATAAACCTATTCCTCCACAAGCTGTTTTGGTCAGGTTCGTTTTCATGCAGCAATGAGAAAGCTGACTGTCAGCCTCTGCTCATGTCCCATTTTCCCCTGCCAATCTCCTTGAGTCTGTAAGCGAACCCTTTTCTCCCGGAAGCTGCTTTTGGTCAGTGTTTTGTGCCAGCAATAAGAAGGTAACCACAGCTACCTGCCATTGCCACGCAGCCTGTGTGAAGACTACCTTCTCTTTCTTATCTCTCCTTCCTCCTGGAGAACAGAAGAGTCCAATGAAAGCAGGCTCATGGCCATACAGAATGACACCCTTGAGACACCCTGGAAAATACTGCAGTTGATAAAGTTACTCCCTGGCTTCATCAATAATTCTTGCACTGCTAACACATTGCTGTAGTTAGCTTTGCGTTGTTCTCAGAAAGCACCTGACTGAAAGCAGCTTGTGGGAAGAAACGGTTTATATCATCTTACAAACTCAAGGGGAAGCTCCATGAAGGCAGGGAAAACCATGGCATGAGCAGAGGCTGGATATCAACTCCCGGCCAACATCAGGTGGACAACAGCAACAGGAGAGTGTGCCAAACACTGGCAAGGGGAAGCTGGCTAGAACCCCCATAAGTCCCTAGCAACAACAGCTCAAACAGGGTTCCAATTGCAAAATTTCCATCAGCTGGGTATCAAGCATCCAGCACACAGAAGTTTATGGGGTCCCCTGACTCAAACCACCACAGCTGGATCCTGAAAGTGATCAATGAAGTGAACAGAGGTTGTGATGTGGGAACCAGTGGACGTATCTAGCTCAAGGGGAAGAAGCTGGAATGCTCAGTGTGGTGATAGGAGAGTTGGGGAGATTCCCTAGAAAGGCATGCTCGTTTAATATGGATGCAAGTAGCTACATATGGAAATAGTTATGAACATGCATAAACATAGGAGCTTCTAGATGCATATAAATTTCCTTTCTCTTTTAGCTCTGGTTAAGGATGCTCAGCAGCAATGCCCTTACCTGGCACCCAGGCCTTGTCTGCTAGTGCTCCAGTGAAAGGAACAGAGGCTCCTTGGAGAAATGGTGCTTTTGAGGATGGGACAGGACAATCTGAAGGAGCACTTTGTAAAGCAGAAATTAAGGAGCACTCCCCACCTGCCCTACCCTCAAAACCACAGTGAAGGAGTTTGTCAAAGCGAAGCTCCCAATGGCCAAAGATGGAAAACTTAAGCATAAAAATAGAGGTTTTGGATTATAATCATATGCGTCTTTGAGTCCATACCGATAGGAATAATTGACCGAATAAATCAGCATTTCAAATAAGGTATGCATAGCTCTCTACAGCACACATGGGCTCTGTGGAGGGAATCCCTTCCCAAGGCTGGTGAGAAAGCTGACTAGCTCTTCCTCAGCCAGATGAGCAAAGGCAACAGTGGCAGATCGCGTGGATGGAAGGTAGCTTTGGGAAGATGTGAGGACAGCAGCATTCTGTATGTGGGTCTTCCTCCTGGGAACACTGAACTGCAGTCTATTGAGAAAAGCACTAGACAAATTCCACTCAGGAACATCCAGCTCCAGGACAGGAACTCAAAACCGTCAAGTTCATTAAAAAGAAAGGCTGATCCAGGCATGGTGGCAAATGCCTACAACTTTAGCACTTGGAGGCTGAGCCAGAAGGATTCAAGAGTAGTCCAGGCTACATAGTGTGGTGCTATCTGAATAAAACCAGAAAGGAAGGGAGGAAGGAAGGAAGGAAGGAAGGAAGGAAGGAAGGAAGGAAGGAAGGAGAGAATGAAAGAAGCCTGTCACAGATGAGAGGAGGCCAAGGTGAGGTGATGATTATTTATAATATGTAAGAAGATAGGTCCTGGAACTGTAACAACAAAGGAAATAAAAGACAAAAGGTAAAATCCAGGGAAGTAGGAAGAAAGGATCATGTTACACATAATGCAGCAATATGTCATTATAGTTATTATACTACCAGCACCATACTGAAGCAAGGTAATGATAGTGGAAACTGGGTATGGGAAATATGGAAACCCTACCCTGACTTTGTAATTTTTCTGGAAAGAAAAACTACCAAAAAATAAACTTAATTTTTTTATTTGCAAGGAGAGAGAGAGAGAGAGAGAGAGAGAGAGCCAAAACCTATAGCTGCTGCAAACAAACTCCAGATGTACACAACACTTTGTGCATCGGGATTCTCGTGGGTACTGGGGAATAGAACTCGAATCGTGAGGCATTGCAGGTAAGCACCTTAATTGCTGAACTGTCTTTTTCAGCCCAAATTTTATTTCTAAAAGATAGACATATGAAAAGCATCTGCCACGCTGTCCATATTTACTCCATGAGTGATGCCTAGAAGCTGTCACCTGATTGGTCCAAATCCCAAGATGCAGAACCCAAGGGCTTTCCTGCCCTGCATGGCTGCTGAGTGGGGTTAGCAGTTGTGAGTATTTCTCAAATTCCTGTGAAGAGAGTTCTACCCTTGGGAGGCAGTATTGACTAAATTTGTAGAAAAGAAACAGAGTTTAAAAAAATAACAGTTTAGGGCCTGGACCAAATATAGACCTGAGAGTCAGAGGGCCAGAGTGACAGGAGTCCAGATGTGGAGTTGACATGGACGATAACAGCAACGAGGCCTGACTGATTAGTCACACGCCCTGCTCTAATGATGATTACAAAAGCCAAACTGTTTTTATGGGCAACACCCAATGAGCCAGACTAAACAGAGGGAATTAAGGGAGGGTTTAGAGACTGGTGTTGAATGATGACACCAGTCTGGTGGCTTCTGAGAACCTCCACCAAATGCAAGCCCCACAGCCTAGAGCAAACCAGGGGGAAATGACTCGATCAGAGGCCTTAAGGGATCAAGTGACCTGAACAGAGATCCATGGCCAGGAAGGAAAGGCGAGGACTGACTGGAAGTGTCCAAGGAGATCTGAGGAGGGCTGGACCTCGAAAGAGACCTAGCTTCTAGTCTTCTTAACACATAAGTGACTTCACAGACTTTTTCTTTTTAAAATTTTTAAAAAATACTTTTGTTTTCAGTCACCTTCATTTGTAAGGTAATTCTCCATGTCACCTTGGTTACCAGTCATAATTAAGCAAGCAAACCAAATACCCATCAGGTAGGAGACCTTAATGGAAAACCAAACCATGTATGGTAGCATTTTTCATACAGAGATCGGTGTTGTTAAGTGAGTCACTGGCAACTGGGCTTTGTCACGTTTTATGGCTCATGTTTCATGTCAACATTTTGATTAATAATAACTGCTTCCTATTTCTCTAACTTGTTATATATATATATATTTAAATTTATTTATTTATTTGAGAGAGAGAAAGGCAGACAGAGAAAGAATAGGCATGCCGGGCTTCCAGCTATTGAAAACAAACTCCAGACACCTGAGCCACCTTGTGCATCTGGCTTTACGTGGGTACTGGGAATCAAACCCTGGTCCTTCTGCTTTGTGGGCAAATGCCTTAACTGCTAAGCCATCTCTTCAGCTCTAACTTGTTATATTTTAAGGAGTCTATCACATACACAACCCCAGGGGCCATCACCTTGACACCCTTTTCCTCTTGGCACAATTTAACCTATATCTTAGCTCCTGAAAAACTAGATCCTTCTGAGAAATAACTTGAGGGTGAAGAATACTGTGAGCTACTGTGAGGGCCATATTGAGATCATTCAAAGCATCTTGAATCACAGAGGCTCTAGCAATCACTCTACCCACAGTCCTCTGCTTTACTTCCTTCTTAGATTCCAACACAGGTCTTGGGTTGAACTGTACCTATTCTATGATGTCCTTCATCTTGGAAGTACTTTTAAAGTTTTCCACATCCAAGATCAAATAAATCAGCATTTCTGGGGGTGGGATCCAGGAATCACTTGGTAATGTCTCCAGAGGGTTCTAAAACACAACGGAAGTTGAGAACCACCATTCCTATGAAAAGAAGATTCCTAGTGAAAAAAAAAAAACAAAACAAGGGAGGTCTGTTCTTTTTAACACACTGAATTTTTGGTCATATTATTCCCAGCAATGCTCAAAGAACCTAAAATAAAATTAGTCTTTCAGAAAGTCTTTTACAAGCACAACACAAAGGGTCTCTTGCAATAAATTTGGGATAGTAGAATCTGTTTTTAAACTAAGCAGAGGACCAGACGGTACTAGTTGTTATTAGGGAATCAAACCTGGGTCATCAGCCTTTGGCGAGCAAGCCTTTAACTGCTGAGCCATCTCTCCAGACAGACTCAGTCATTTTTGATTAAACTTCCTATCTGAACCCCTTGCAGGCAGGCAGGCAGGCAGGCAGGCAGGCAGGCAGGCAGGCAGGCAGATTCCTGATACAAGGGGGGCATGTCACTGTGGACAGATCCTGGGGTCCAGCCCTACTAGGCAATTAAGACCAGTTTGAGCTCTGGCATTCATGCTTGCTGCTTTCAGCATTCGCTGGCTGTCTGGTGGTTTTTCTCTGCTTGGATCTATGAAAGAAAGCCAGCTTCTTCTGCCATTGATGGACCCTCCACTGGATCTGTAAGCCTGAAATCAACTCCTTCCTCCCATAAACTGTGTCTGGTTGGATGTTTTTGTCCCAGCAATGTAGAGCTGACTACAACCGCTACCTATTCTTATTATCTTTGTCTTCCATTTAGTTAACACATTCGATATTACATGTACCACTAAAAGAATCTCTAAAAATATTCCACTTATGTTGTAGCATATATAATTAGTGTTCATGTTTCCTTCATTGTCTTCTGACTTGCCTTTGTTCTCTCTGTTTCATTCTTCTTTCTTTCAGTGCAGAGCTGACTGTAAATGCATCCTCACTGTTCACCACCATCCAGCTCCAGAACTTCTTCAGGGTCTCAAACTGAAAGTATGTACACTGAACATTCTCCCATGCCCACCTCCTCCTTAGGAACATGGTGCCACCATTGTACCATCGCTCCGAATCGGATGACACTCTATTTAAGTGGAATCATACAAGTATTTGCTCTTTTGTGATTGGCTTATTTCACTTAACACAAGGATTCCAAGTCTCATCTATGCTTTAGCGAGTTTCAGAATATTTTGTTTATTTTACTTTTTGTGAGATGGGGTTTCACTACACAGCCCAAGTTGGCCTTGAACTCACGCTATAGCCCAGAGATTTGTCAAATTTGCCATCCTCCTGCCTCAACTCCTCAAGTACAGGGATTATAGGTATGTGCCACCACACCCAGTTTAGAATTTCCTTTATATGTTTATCGCCGTGCTTCATGTTATTTTAGTTGCATTATTCCAGCTTTCATTTGCAAGCTCACTGAATTCTTTGGAGGCAAAGCTGCATGTTGAACATGTGGATATGACACTATCAAAAAGCCGAAGAGAGCCGGGCATGGGCACATGCCTTCAATCCCAGCACTTGGGAGGCAGAGGTAGGAGGGTCACTGTGAGTTTGAGACCAGCCTGGGACTACAGAGTGAGTTCTAAGTCAGCCAGGGCTAGACCCTGCCTCGAAAAAACCAAAACCAAAAACAACAACAATTCAAAGAGATGAGGAATTTCTATTTTTTCAAATTATATCTTTATTATCCATAGTTAGATACACTGAATGAGCAAATAATGTGTTGGTATCCCCAGTTCCCTGATTTCCCTCTTCCCTGTCCCCAATCAGCTGGGTATCCTCCTCTGTGGGCAGTCTGGATCAGTCCCTGGGGAAGGGGGTTATGGATAGCCTAGGAGTCAACCCGGTCCCACCCCCCGCTTTGTATGTTGTTGCTGGGAGGGTCAATGTCTCTGGAAAGGAATTCTATTTTTAATGATTCGGTTTGACTGTTTGTAAGATGATCATGGATACTCTAAGAAGTACATCTTTTCCTTCTTTATTGTAACATTGGGGATTGAACCCAGGACATCATACTACATGCTAGGCCAGCATTCTACCACTGAGCTATATCCCAATCCATTTTTGACTATTTGAAATAGTCTTGCTGCATTGCCCAGGCTGGTCTCGATCTCACCTTTAGCCTAGGAGGGCTTGAATTTGCAATCCTCCTGCCTCAGCCTCCCAAGTAGATAAGATTACCAGCCTGCACCACCAGGCTTGGTTTAAGAGTAATCACTTGTAAAAGCAAAATAAATTGCTCTCTAGAGTTGCAGAGCCAGATTATTGTTTGGATTTGTGGGTGTGGTGTCTCAGGGGCACATCGTGACAGGGTATCTAGCCACAGAGATGGGCGCTTGCTCATCCAGGCTGATCAGGAAAGAAGGATGTGATCTGACTTGTTGATTCAGATCCCTGGGCCAAGAGTGCCTGAGTGTTAGCTTTCAGACAGAATTTCCCAATACATCGAAGTCAGCAGCCAAAGTAACACGGAGCCAGGCACCCACGTCTGAATCATGTCATTTCTATGTAGTCTCTTTTTTAAATGTTTGATTTATTTGTTTATTTATTTGAGAGAGAGAGAGAGAGAGAGAGAGAGAGAGAGAGAGAATGGGAACTACTACAGGGTCTCTAGCTACTGCAAATAAACTCCAGATGCATACACCACCACCTTGTGCATCTGGCGTTACTGGAAAATCAAATTCAGGTCCTTAGGCTTTGCAGGCAAGTGCCTTAACCACGGAGCCATCTCTCCAGCCCTCTATGCAGTCTCTTGAAAGCACAGATACCCGAGAGGTGGATGGGAACAAGGACTTGCATTCTTGATGTCAAGCAAGTAGTGATGCCTGATGGTTCTTAATTAACTGTGGTCAGATGAGTTCCATATTGATGGATGTGCAGGTCTTGGCATTATATTCTTTCTGACTTTCCCCGACTTCTTTCCAATCTATTTTGTTTAAGATGCCATCTTGCTTCCAAGACCAGATTCCATGCCTGGCTCTGATTTATAATTTTAAAGTTGTACTAGGGCTGGGGAGATAGCTCAGTTGGTCAAGTACATGCCTTGCAGTCATGAGGGCCTCTGAGATGGATCCCCAGAACCAAAGGGGGTTGGAGAAAACCAAGCATGGTGGTCTGCCTGTAATCTCAGGGTTGGGGAGGCAGAGACAGGCAGGGTCCTGCGGCTTGATGGGCAGCCTGTCTTTCTAGGCAAGTCTTTAATCCCAGGCCAGGGAGAGACTCTGTCTCAGAAAATGTGGAGGCTCCTGAGTTACATTCAAGGCTGTCTTTTTTAAAAATATTTTATTTATTCATTTTCAAGCAGAGAGAGAGAGAGAGAGAGAGCGCGCACCAGGGCCACCACCTGTGGGTCTGGCTTATGTGGGTCCTGGAGAATTGAACCGGGGGCCTCAGGCACTGGAGGCAAGTGCCTTAACCACTGAGCCATCTCTCCAGCCCTCAAGGCTGTCTTCTTGCCTCTACAAGCACACATACGTTTGCACGTGCACTCATACACCCCTGTACTCCACACACATGAACATGTATGTACACATGCAGAGAAAATAATGAAAATAAATGACAGAATACTGAGGTCACTATCAGAATCATCCCTAACATATGTAAATTTAAAAATATTTTATTTTTTAAAAAATATTTTATTTATTTATTTGAGAGAGGCAGACAGAGAGAGACAGAGAGAATGGGCTCACCAGGGCCTCCAGCCACTGCAAATGAACTCCAGACACATGGGCCTTCTTGTGCTTCTGGCTTTACATGGGCACTGGGGAATCAAACTCAGGTCCTTCTGCATTGCAAACAAACACCTTAACCGCTAAGCCATCTCTTCAGCCCTAAAAATATTTTAATTAGGCCAACAAAACTAATAAACTGTGTCCAACTTCATACAATTGTAAAAATTCTTTCATTGATATGTACTAAGATAGCTAGCTTTTAAAATAAATGTTCCATGTTTTGTAGCTATTGCATGTGTGTATGTTTAACCACGTTTATAGCAAAACCTCTTACCACTGCAAAAAAGAAACATAATTTTCACTTCACACTAGTCTGGCCTTACTCATTTGAACTTTTTATTAACCTGAACACGGTATGCATAAATTTCTCTAATCAAGTAACAGTGGTATCGAAAAGGTACAAAACTGGAAAACCATGAAAGGTTAATGTTAAATGGAGTTTAAAGGTTGTATATATAATTTATTGGGTCATAATGTCTTTCAAGTTCATGAATTGAGAACTCAGTAAAATCCCTGGATCTTTTCCCTTGAAAAAGTGTGTCATTCTGCTTTTCCTTTCATCTGTCCTTGGGCTTTCTGATGCCCGTTGTTAGGCTCCAAATTAAAAGCTGACGTCAAAGATATTGACAAAAAGACACGTGCTTACAGTTGGGCAGGATGTGTCATTTCTAGAGGTCTGCTGTCCAGCATAGAGACTGTAGTTAGTGATGGTGTGCTGAGTCGTGGAAAATGCTAAGTGTTCCCTGCACAGAAATAAGACCTTTTTGAAGGGAACACAGCTGGTGGGCAGCCCCGTCTCTCCATACTGCTCATAAGAAATAACACAAGTTTATACATCAGTTTAGCAATTGATTTTCTTGAAAGATGTGGTTATCATTTAAGTCCTGTAGAGAAAGAAACATGGTTATTTGACCACAGATGGCTACAGAGGCAGGGGAGAGAGTTCACTCTAACTGAAAGTGACTATTTTAGTTACATTTCATTTCTCTCTGACATTCATACAAGTATGATGGTACATTTCAGGAGATGTATTTTAAAGCCTTCTGTGTCCTGAAATATCCAGTAATTTTAGAAAAGAAATCTTTAGGGCTGTTGAACGTGATTTGGTTTGTTTGTTGGCTATTTGAGGCAGGATCTCACTATAGCCCAGGTGACCTGGAAGTCACTCCCCAGTGCTGGAATTAAAGGCCTGCACCACTATGCACATCTGAAAGAGCTTTTTACTATAATTGGGCTATGAAATTTTTGAACATAGTTCACCTAACAGAAGTGGGATGATGTGAGAGGCAATGTGCCACCACCCAGTCTCAGGTAACAATTCACATTTTCCCTGTGCTAACCTGTGTATTAACTGAGCACCATCCTCTATTTAAAGGGCAGGTTTTTTTCTCTCAGGCTAAGCTCTCCTCTGGGGCTCCTGACCTGCTGGTAAACTCCCTGGATATTCCTTTGCCCACTTCTCCCATGCACAGCTCTGCAGACCCTGGAAGAGGGGCTGAAGGACTCTGGGATTAGGGTCCAAGTCTGACAGGATAAAGTTAAGCAAAAGAAGCATCTGCTCCAGCTTTCCTCCCCCCCCCCCCCCAGGGAGAAGCCAGAGTTCTGGAAATGTTTTGTATTGAAAACATTTAAATACTAAGCAACTGGATTCCTGACATTGTTGAAATGTATTTAAAAAATCCCCAATGTTATGTGTCTCATGCAATTAACTTGGAGAAACTGCACATGTTGGATCAGGGTTGTGTTGAGGCCAAGGAGGAAGTTTAGACGGATAGTCCAGGAAAGAGGGGGTTTCCTTGTGAACATAGTTCCTCTCAAAGAGTCATAAATTAAAGTATAGAAATGTAACATTCGAGTGTTCTTTTGGGACTGCTTCATCAAAGTATTTATGTATCTTGTTACAGCATTTCTTCTGAGATCAAAGTTCTGATGACAAAGGTAATACCTATTATGGAAAATTTTGGAAAATACAAAAGGAGCCAAATAAAATTGATGTGATTCCAGTAAGCAGAAATAGCAGTTGATATTTGACACTTGTATTTTCAGGCTTTTTTTTCTCTATGAATATGGTGCACAAAATCGCATGTCTGCCAACTTTATATCTAAGACGAGCCGTGCTTTATATGAAAAATTATATTTTGATGTTGTCAACCAATGTTGCAGCACAGATTTTTAAACATTATTAAATTTTCTTAGAAAATAATTTTATTTTTAATGTGGTGCTGGGGAGAGAACCCAGAGCTTTCTGTCTGCTAACTCTGCACATGGATCTATACCTTGAGCCTCCAGAAAACAATTCCATCATAAATCCATGCTCACATTTATTTATCCATGACTCAACTGTTAAAAACCTGTGGTGGTTCCAATCTCTTCCACTGATGTGGTTTTTTTTTTTTTTTGAATGTGGATCATCTTTGGGTATGTCTCTATCTCCCCAGAAACACGTTTGTTTTTTTAAGGTTTTGACTATATAATCTTTTTATTGATAGCTTCCATAATTATAGACCATAAACCATTATGATTCTCTCCCCACCCTCCCTCATATCTCTTCCCTCTCTCAATGAGTCTCTATTTTGTGTTGATGTTATCATCTTTCCTCCATCATGAAGGTCTTGTGTAGGTATTGTCAGACATTGAGAATTGACTATTCTTAAATGTTCTATATAAAGCTGTATTAATTTGTACTTCTCTACAAAATGTAAAGGTGCCCCCTTTCTCCATTCTCTTATGAATATTGGGTGTTTAAAAATCAATGCCAACTTGATAAGCTACAGATGGCCTTTGATATAGGCGAAGGGTGTCCTGTGGGTTCACGTGCAGGGAGATTGGATCAGTGAGGTCATGTTAAGAGGCTCCTTAAAAAGTTCTACCTTGTGGGGTGTCTTTACATCATTCTGCTCTTGGAAGAAAGTATAGTAGTTCTGAAAAAAATTTGTGAGAGATTGTTACAGGGGAACACATCTGCTGTGTCGAGTGGTACAGTCTGCAATCCCAGACAGTTGGGAAGTTGAGGCAAGGAGATGGAAAGTTCAAGGCCAGCCTGGGGACCCTGAGTTCAAGGCCAGCCTGGGCAATGTAGTGAGAGACTGTCTCAATTTGGTTTACTTGTTTTATTTTGAGATAAGTTTTCATGTAGCTCAGGCTAGCCTCAAATTCTCCATGTAGCTGAGGGTAACCTTGAATTCTTTATCCTCTGGCTTTCACCACCTGAATGCTAGGATTATAGGCCATATGCCACCATGTTTGGTTCATGCGGTGCTGGGGATTGAACCCAGGGCTTCATGCATGCTAGGCAAGCAGTCTACTAACCGAGCTACAACCCCCAGATCTGTCTCAAAATTAATACATAAGATACATATATGCATATGTATATATTTATTTATCTATACCTTCTCTCTCTCTTTCTCTCTCTGCCTCCCCCTCACAGGATTTGGAATATAGCTCAGTGATAGAAAGCTTGCTAAGCATGTGTGAGGCTCTGGGTTTAATCCTCAGGACCACAAAAGTGATATATCAGCAAAGGGGAATGAGCAAACCTGGCCATCCCCCAGTGGCTCTGGCTTCTTGTCTCACTTTGTGACTCCTCTCTTCAGTACTTGTTCCCACCAATGTAATTCTATTCACCCTGCCGTCCTCATCACAGCTGAGCTGATCTCAGTGCCCTTGAACCTTTAGAACCGTGGGTTAAATCAACCTCTTTTCTAATGAAGGACCTCAGGTCTTTCACTGGAGTAACAAGAAATGGACTCATTTGTGTGACTTTGATAAATCCATGTGGGATCAAAATGACTGTTGAACAGACAGGGAGTGATTTTTTAAAAATCTGAATTTACAGAGAGTCCAAAGAATCGGGCATCATGCTGTTTCTAAAATAATATCCTGTAGTTTCCTTCAGATTTAATATTACCTATAAGAGATTCAGAAGTAATCAAAAGCTGTCCATTTTAAGATTGTTATCTGTATGGAAGTGAATAACCAAAGTATGATTTTCTGTTCTCTTTTCCTATATTTACTATTTGCGTTTCTTCTGATGTAAAATGGTTTTTCTATGACTTACTATTCTTTACATAGGTGAACATTACATGTATTGAAAATATCTTCTCTACTGTTCTCTTTACTTCGAGTGGCATGATTTTACCTCATCTATATGGTGACAGGTCGTGTATACTGTACAGGAACACAGGCCTCGGACACGTTTGTGGACTAGAGAGGGCTTGTGTGCAGGATTGGGGAGTTGAAGTCCTCTGGTTTTGCTCAAATCCTCCCATTTTTATTCCCTAGATTATGCCTTTTCTCAACAATGGCTCCAACACAGAATCTGATGGCTAACTAAGATACATGATTGATGACCTTTGAGAAGGTCAACCTGGGACAGGTAGCTGTGGTCAGAAAGGCTTCTTACACAGACATGAATTCTTTCGACTGCTTTTGATGAGACTACCTTGGCCTGGAGTTCTTTTCCTTCTAGTTCTTTCCTCACTTTGTTGAATGATGACAAGAGCTGAATACATTCTAACCTACTGTTCTTGGTGGGGAGACTACCCACTTCTCAAGGCATCTGTTTTGATGTGTTTGCTTTGATAGACTGCAATTTGTAAACTCACTTCCAGATTAAATTTACTCGAATATGCTTGTGGCTTCCAAGAACAGACACTGACTCACATGCAGTTTAGCAAAAGTGAGGGGATTATTATAGTTTTAGGGCGTGAATATAGCTAGGAACCCAGGAATCAGTCAAGAGACAGTGTTGTTGATCTCCCCCACCACCATTGCTATCTTTCCTGTCATTACTACCTCACATCTGCTTTTTAAAATTTCCTGCTGAAATGTCTTTCTGGTTTGCTTTTTCTTTTCCCCTCCCTCCTTTCTTCTTCTTCCTTTGTCTCATGATGTATCCCTGACTGACCTGGAACTCCCTTCTATAGCCTTGCCTGGTCTGGAACTCAGTATTAGTCAAGGCTGACCTAGAACTTTCTATGTGCTCCACACTGGCCTGGAACTTGGGGTGATCCTCATGCCTCTGCTTCCCGAGTGCTAGGATTACAGGCAGCTGCTGTCACCATGCCGAAGCCCTGATTTTCCTTCTTGATGGGCCGCTTCCCCTCTGTTTTGTCTCTTTACTCATATGCAAGCGGGTGCCCATGGCCTGGCATGTTCTGCCTGACTTCTCCCAACCTCAAGTCCAAATGGGAAGGTGATGTTGGCTCAGTTTCAATTAGGCGCCAACCTCAAGTCTACTTAAGTGGGAACATGGGGCCATATTGAAAAAAAAAAAGGCTATTAATCAGACAGGTAACAGCTCAAGCAACCACTGTGAATCCACACAGACACCCAAGCATCAGGCTGTGTTTTTAAAAGCATGTCCTAGTTGGGTATTGGGGCACAGCAGGCCTTTCATCCCAGCACTCGGGAGACAGAGGTAGGAGGATCGCTGTGAGTTTGAGGCCACCCTGAGACTACATAGTGAATTTCAGGTCAGCCTGGGCTAGAGGGAGACCCTACCTGGAAAGGCAAAATCAAAAACCAACTGATCAACAAAAATGTCCTATATAATCTTCCCATTTTAGTGTCATGTACGAGGAGATTTAAAAATAAGCTAGAGGGCTGGAGAGATGGCTCAGCGGTTAAGGCACTTGCCTCCAGTGCCTAAGGCCTGGGTTCAATTCCCCAGGACCCACATAAACCAGACCCACAAGGTGGTGGCCCTGATTCACTCTCTCTCTCTCTCTCTCTGCTTGAAAATAAATAAATAAAATATTTTAAAAAATAAGCTAGAACTACCCATTTTAAGATTATCATCTGTAAGGAGGCAAACACTGAAATTTGAGAGAGAAAGAACAAGAGTTTGGTTCCAGTTAAATGCACACAGTCTTGTAGAGACACGGCCTCTAACATGGTAATGACCAGCACTGGAATGTGTGGTTATGTCCATGGAACTGTGGGGCCCCAACTGCTAGGACAATCTTCCTATAATCCATTCAGTCAATCTTGGAGGATAGGGCTGGAAAGTTGGCTCAGCAGTTAAGGCACTTGCCTCCAGTGCCTAAGGCCCCAGGTTCAATTCCCCAGGACCCACATAAGCCAGACTCACAAGGTGGTGGCCCTGGTGCATTCTCTCTCTCTCTCTCTCTCTCTCTCTCTCTCTCTCTCTCTCTCTCTCTGCTTGAAAATAAATAAATAAAATATTTTTAAAAATCTTGGAGGATATTTTTACTTAATTTGTATACTTGCTAAAAACCTATTCAATTAAGCCAAACTCAGGAGTAGTAATAATAAACTTAATATTTTATGTTAGAACAAATCCTCAATACTTAATATTCCAAGTATTGTTTTAAAATGTAAATTAAATAATAGACTTGCATTCAAGAAGCAATAAGACAATGCAACAATATTCCCTTACAGAGGAAGGGAAGGGCTTCCTCAGATTGTTCTTTAATACCTGAACAGTTACTGTTACTCAAGAACATAGGGAGCAAAGAGAGGTGTCTGCTAGCTACTTTATCTAGACCTCCAGCAACTCTGCTCCGAGAATTTTGAAATAGTCTATTTTTAACGTACTAGAGGACCACACTGTTTGAAGACTGTATTAACCAACAGTAGACAAATGTATTCTTTGTATATCCCAGTAAAAAGAATAAAGATAAGTCTTTTTAAGTTATCTTGCATTAGGACACCTTAGACAAGATGTTATATAAATATTTGTTGTCTTAATAAAAACAAAGTGTAAACCAACCAGGATGCTTATCTATGACATAACCATGGATCCTAATATTTTTTTAACTTTTTTTTTCTTTATTGTCCATAATGAGTTACATCGTTTAGTGGGCCAACAATGAGTTATTATCCCCAATTCCCCATTGACCCCCTTCCCCATCCCCAGTCAGCTGGATATCCTCCTCCATGATGGATCCTAATATTTACATGTCTTTATGTCAAGGGATTTTACCATTTCATAGAATGAAGATGAGGATTTAAGCCTTTGGTTTTTATTTTATAGAATAATAAATAGAAGTTCTTTTTCCAAGCATTCATGGCTCTCTTCTCCCTGGCTGTGGAATGGCTGTGTCCAGCTGATTCACCCTCTTATCACCATGCCTTTTCTACTATGGTGGATTAAATCCTCTTGAACTGTAAGTCAAAGTAAATACTTCCTCCAATGAAAAATAAATAAATAAAAGAAGTTCTGTTTGCTGTAAGTGTAGTGTCAAGAAGACATAAAGTGGACACTTTGGTTTACCTGGGCCTTAAAAAATTTATTTTTGTTGTTGTTTTTGAGGTAAGGTTTCACTTTAGTCCAGGTTGCTCATTCTGTAGCCAAGCTGGCCTTCAACCCATGCCTATCCTTCTATCTAGGCTTCTTAAGACCTTTAACCAATTGTCTATGGTCATCAACTCATCAAATAAAACATTCATACAAATCACTAAAACCCCATCGCCAGGACTGCAGGTCTCCTGCACCACACAAACCATCCCTGAGAGAGTGGGTGGAAGCCAGAACCATATGGGCTTTCCTGGCCCATGGAGCCAGAGGCCTGCTGTGCTCAGCGGCTGTGCTCTACATTGCACAGGGGACAGGGGAGGTACATTTTGCAAAGCCATCATGGAATGGCTCCTGTTCAGCATGAGGCATGAAAAAGACCTGAGTGCATCTCCTTGCACCCATTCTCTCTCGTCCTTCCTCCTTCATGAACATTTCTCTCTTGTCCTTCCTCCTGAAATGAAATATTCTTCATATCAGAGTGCCAGGTGTGCCATCATTTGCTGTATTTGTCACAAGTATTTCACAGATATTTTCCATTTATCTTTCTCTGGACCAGTTTTCTTTTCTTTTTATCCCCTTTCAGAAAGAGCATGTCTGTCCTAGGATTGGGATTAGGATTAGGGGTGATGAATAAATAAGGTATGGTGGAAGGCACACTTAGGTTGCCCCAAAGAAAGTTCTGGAAATTAAGTCCTTTAGCCTTCAGTGAAACAAACTGGCTCCTGCAAAGTATGTTCAGCTGAAAGTACTTTCAACGGATGCTAAAAATACATTGCAGTTTATCTTCCTCAGTGGGAAGCCTATGTGTTCTCGCTTGACCTGGAAGCCAAAGAAAGCCGATGTTCAATTTAATGCTGCCCACTCCAAGATAAACTCTTTTTCTGTAGACCAAGGGGAAGAACAAACAACCGACATATTGGTACCATTTGTGTTTGCTTTCTGGAGTCAGCGTCTTGTATGTATTTTTTTTTTTTTTTGCTCCCTGTTTGCAGTCAGGTAACAAATCTCAGCCTTCTTAGCTTGATAGCAATGGGCTGTATTTGCAGTTGGAGGCTCTAACCACTGACCAATACCCATCTGTTCTTGCATATGAACTGGATGGCCCATCCAAGGCAGATTTATTAAATTTGGGGAAGAAAGGGTGAGGTTGAAAATCTTTCTTAACCCATGCAAAAGATGTTAGATTCTCTTTGTCTTTAATCTCTGCTTGATAAAGGAGTCTCTTAAAAATGTCCTTATCAAAATATAGAGTCTGCGCTGCTTTTTAATTAACTACAGATTTTGTAGACACAGGCATTAAATCCTTTTTGTACAAAGAGAATCAAAGAACAGCCAGTACAGAGGTTGTGTTCGTTTTCTGCAGTACCATTAACAGCAGATGTCAAGCTTGATCTCGTCATTTGGAAACACTGTTGGTTTAGAGCTACTGATTGCCCAATGTGACATTCTTTGATTTTGCAAGACCAATGTTCAAATTCTTTTGAAGCTGGTGTCAGCTCTACACTACCTGCAACATTGCTCTGGAGCTTAAAAAACAGTCTGCTCCCAGGGAACTCAGAGTGGTCGCCTTCACTTATCTCCTCAAACCTGCAACAACAGCAGAGCCCAGCTGCATGAATTCCACACTCTGCCTTGAGTCTGGGCTCTATCAGGAGATAGCTTTGCTTTCATTTTTCTGAAAAATAATAAAAATAATGGAACCTACTGATGCAGGATTTTGGCTCCAGGGAGGGGTTAAATTCGATACAGAAAGTTAGGACTATGAACCCAACTTTTGGGTCCTTATCCAAGTTAGCAAAGAATTGAAAACACAGACTCTGAGAAGGGTAAATTATGAATTATAAGATTTATTTTTAGGGAAAGTTAAGATCCAGAAAGAAAGTTGTCAGGAAGCTGAAGCTACAAAGAAATTCTCTCCCTTCTCTGCCTGGCTGGGAGATGGAGAAAATCTCCCTCGAATAGGGAAAAATCTGGACACACACACAGCAAAGCAGGAGAGCCCAAGCCATAAGATTTCCTTTACAAGGTGTCAGAAAAGACTAAGATAGTAAAGGACTCAGAGTTTAAAGAGAGATCACACATGTAGCAAAGCAAAGAACCACCCCAAACAAGACAGGAAAATGCACAAAAAGAAATCCCTTCCCTTCCAGGCTCTGTCCCTGGCTGACTGCCTATAAAAAAGCTGCTGTATTCCTATTCTTCCTCACTACTTCTCAGGGAGGTTGTGGAAGTTAAAGGGCCCATGGCATGTAAAAGTACACAGCACCTGGCCTTGGGTCATGGAAAATCAAAGCACATGTCAGCTACTGGGACTGGCAGCAACTGTCAGACACTGAGGTCAGGGAGGACCATATTGAGAGTTTAGAAGACACAATCTGCAAAGTCCTTCCTGGCTAAACTGCTTGATGTCAATTTAAGATGTTGCATACTTTTTGCTGGGTAAGGTGGCACTTGGGAGGCAGAGGTAGGAGGATTACTATGAGTTTGAGGACAGCCTGAGACTACTAAGTGAGTTTCAGGTCAGCCTGGACTACAGTGAGAACCTACTTCAAAAGAAAATACACCCTTGACCTGGCCTGCAGGTCAGTCAACGAAGACCCTAAGGGAGGGTGTGAGAATGGAAGGGACAAGAGACGTGAAGAATGGAGACAAGACAGGTATCTGATCAAGTCTCCATTTATTGGAGCTAAAGCAGGTGCTTATAACCCCTCTCGCAGGAGAAAGTATGTGGACGCTTGCGTAGGAACTTGCGTAGCTGGGTTGCTAAGAGACCTGACACAACGAGGTCATGTGATTTCTAGGAGGCAGCCTCCCAGGTGGGAAAAGGAAACTTAAGCAGAGAAATAGAAACTTAGCTTTGGTTAGTAGAGAAAATGGCAGAGACCTTCAAAATGGCATCGATGCAGTTAAGGCACAATAAGCAGCTCCCCACAGGTCCCCCTTTCTTATTTTGGATGGCAAGATGGGACTGTGCCTGTCGTAGGTTGGAACCCGGGAAACAAGACTTACCCGTCTTGGATACAGGGACTCTATCATCCCTGTTCTGTCTTAGGTTGACTTGTGTCCATTAGCATTCGAGCCGCCTTTACCCATCATTGGATAACCCAGCAGCAAATGGCGGGGCTCTGTCTTAGGTTGGTGGGCTGTCTGCCAAGAATACAAGGTTCTCTTACCCGTCATTGGCTAGCCAGCCCAGCAGTTATTTTATTTATACCGACTGTAATTTTCGTCGGTCATCTCGAATTTATGATAGTGGACCTGGATAGGCTGCATCTTTATGGCGTCTATTTGTTGATGGAGGAAGGTCATTAGTTTGTTGAAAAGAAAAGGTCCTATAGATAGCAAGATTAGTAAGCCAAGTAAGGGTCCCAACAAGGGAAGTAGGTAAGGCAAGACTCCATTTAGGCTGCTCCAGAGAGGGTTGGAATATAGTTCCTTCCTATATTTCTCTCAGTTATTGAGAGAAACCCCTCTTTAATAATGTCTTTACTTAGTATCTTCTAAAAATACCATTCTTATTTTCCTTCATTAAAGTTCCACTGAAATTTCTTCTTATTAAGCACAGCATAACACATCTAGTATCTACAAGTTCCTTTTATCCCCATTATATCGAAACACTGTTGAGACATGAATTAAAAAGGGAAGTAGCCATAGAAGGGAGAAAAAAATGATATTAGGTGTTTTCAATAACTTAATCATTTGATTTTCTTAAGAACAGCTTTATATTCTAAGCAAGCCTAATGATTGAACCTGTTTAAATATCCCTTTTTCTTAAACGATGGGTTGATTACTTTAGCTAGGATTAGAGTTAAGAGTCACTGAGCCAAAAACTATAACTGGAGTGATCGATGGTCCAGTGGTAGCAGTGGTCAGTTAATATGGTTTCACAAGCAAAAGAATAGTTGTATTCTGTCTTACAAAAACTAGAGAATTATTTAGTACTTAAGACTGACTTGTGGTGGTCACTCTTTTTCTAAAGCTTGCTGTGACTAGTCTTTTTTTTTTTTTTTTTGAGGTAGGGTCTCACTCTAGCCCAGGCTGACCTGGAATTCACTATGTAGTCTCAGATTGGCCTTGAATTCATGGTGATCCTACTACCTCTGCCTCCCAAGTGCTGGGATTAAAGGCGTGTGCCACCTTGCCTGGCACTGACTAGTCTTTTTGACAAAACCCAAAATTAGTTTTCTTATTAAAAGAAACCAAGCAAATATCTTTTGGAATTACTATATATAGGATAGAAATTTTTGTAATTGAAGCCTTTACCAAAATTTAGGAGTAGATCCTTTTTTTCTAAGAATGCCAAATGAGTATAACCATTGATAAGTAACTCTAATCATTGAACAGCCTGATCCTTAACAGACTTATAAGTAAAACACTTTCTAGGGGTATTCTCCCCCTTTGTTTTTATAAACATGTAGAAAAACATATAGTATTTACAGCAGTCAATGTCTCTAACCATTGAGCAGTATATGAGAAAAAAAACAACTTTGTTTTTCTCTTTTGACTTAGTTACCCATGTAATCATGGGCTTTAGCATCATAAAGAATATATAAATCTCCTTGTGTTAGTATTTCCCTTACATTCGTCATTAACCAGAGGGCCAGTCTGGTTTATGAGGAAGCATTGGGAAATATGTCTGCTTCTGGGTCTATCTCCAAAAGAGCTCTGTTTTGGAGACAAAATCAGGCTGAGCATATTGATATGTGTCTTATCTATTGTTTAGTCCATGAGAGCTAGCACATGTAGTTGGCTTTTATAGAAAAACTTGCATCTAACATTTATTTGTCTATAGAACTTAGTCTTTCATCCTTTATAGAACTCAGAGAAATCATACTAAATTGACTTAACTTTTATCTAATAATAGAAAACATGTATTTTAATAATAGCAGAATTAGACATTTCTTTTGTATGTAATACCTCTATGAATATAATTTAAGAAAACTGACAAACCATATAATACTTATTAGCACATATTTATAGATTTTATGATCTATGGATATAAGATATCTTCTGTTAATAGTTTCATGATGTATAGGCAAAATATAATGATCTCTGAGACAAGTCATATTTAACACATTTACCACATTTGAGAATGATCTGTTACCTTTAAAACTTTTGAATATATTTGACAAATCACCTTTAGTAGAATTTTGATAACTGATCGAGGTTAACCTGAGGAAACAGAAGTCTGTATCATAGTTAAAATCACAACATTGTATGAAAGGTGTCTTTGAATAACCC
Organism: Zapus hudsonius; assembly: GCA_004024765.1. Classification (NCBI taxonomy): domain Eukaryota; kingdom Metazoa; phylum Chordata; class Mammalia; order Rodentia; family Dipodidae; genus Zapus; species Zapus hudsonius. The sequence continues at coordinate 34,719 of PVHP010001243.1, read as the reverse complement.
AGAAGGAGGAATTTTTTTATTAGCCCAGTAAACATATCTGTCATCCCCCTGCCTCAGCTCTGTAAAAATAAGAATATCACATGTATCATGAGGCTTAACTCACTTTGAATAAATATTTTATAGAGAAAAAAGCTTCATAAATTGACTAGAAATCTAATTAATTGAATTTAAACTTAAGCACTTTTTGTATCTATTTTTTTCTTCTTTATCAACAATTTAAAAGTTCCCATTTATCTGAGCATGTCCACAGGGCCTTTGTAGTGATCAGTTCAGCCAGCTTAGCATGGGGGAGGGGCCTCACAGTCACACCTTATTGAGGTATGCAGACATACCTTCTGCTGGAAGGTTGGAAGAGAAAACAATTTTTTTTTGTATTACCCAAAAAAGAGGCAGAAACCCAAAATCATATCAGTAAAAAAGCAAAAATCAATTTCTCCAGTTGCTGGTCTCTTTCAAGCAAAAGCCTGAGGACTGTGCCTTGGGAGCCCACGGTCTGGGACCGTTTAGAAATCTGAGGGCACATGGAGGCTGCCAGCAGTTTGCCTTGGCTGTAGGGGAGGGTCTTGCTTTAGAAAGTTTAGGGTGGCTCTGACATTTTTTTGAATTTAGATCTCCACCCTGCTGGGGTTTCCTAGCAGCCATGTGGCCTTGAGTTCGGCTTCAGAGAGTCTGAGCATAAAGCCCAGGGCGCTGGGTGCCATCAGCCTACAGCCTGTATTAGCTCAGGGGGTTCTGATCCACAGCATCTGCAGCGGCTGTGTCCCAGGGCAGCTCAGCATAGTGTCTGGATGTCTAAGGTCACTCTGCCTGCAGGAGACATTTCAGTCCTTGGTGTCCCCGCATGGTCCCATGAGGGTGATTACATGCTTAGCACACCAAAGAGGCATCAGTTTTTTTTTTTTCGTTTGCAGTGGTGGCATTCTACACCCTTTGCCTCAGGGCTCCCATGCCTGGGAGCCCAAGGGCCAAAAGATCAGCCTTGTTTTATCTAGCAAAAGCATCAGAAAGGAAAGATTTTTATTCTCTCAAATTTTAAAATTAGAATAAATGTGGGAATTAGGGCTGAAGAGATGGCTTAGAGGCTAAGGTGTTTGCCTGCAATGCAGAAGGACCAGAGTTCGGTTCCCCAATGCCCATATACAGCCAGATGCACAAGAGGGTTCATGTGTCCGGAGTTCATTTGCAGTGGCTTGGAGGCCCTGGTGCGCCCATGCGCCCATATTCTCTGTCTGCCTCTCTCTCTCTCTCTCTCTGTCTCTCTCTCTCTGTCTCTCTCTCTTTCTCTCTCTCAAATAAATAAATAAAAATATAAAAAAAGAAAAACAGAAAACAAAAAAATAAAGAATAAATGTGGGAATTAAAAATGATTCTTAGATCTGGGTGGGATGCTCCAATTCTGTTCCCAAAAAGCTATGAAAATTGAAATAAAGCATTATAAGATTTTCTGGAATATCATATTCCACGGCCAGGGCACCAAATGAAACAGCTGGTGGTTGTAATTTAGATAACACCCAGCAAAATGCTAATGCGCCCCAAAATTAAAGGAGTACCCAGATTCTTGTCTATAAAGTTAAAGAATTAAAATCATAGACAAGATATTAAGGTAGAGTGGGAGACTTTATTATTTAAGGGAACATGGGGAGTTACAGAGTTCTCCAGCCACCAGTGTGGGGAGAAAAATGTGGAGAGTTTATGTTGTTTAGCTAAACAAGCAGAAGAAGAAAAAATAACCAAGGGGTCCCTTCATGAAAAGGAAAGGTTCATGTGGGAAGAATCTGGAGCCTTCCCCTGTCAGCATATCTAAATTCCAGCCATTACCTGCCTGAGCATTGCACTCAGCAGTCTCTTTGCAGGCTTCAACATATTCAGACTTCCATAACAAATAGTCTCCTCCTGATAGGGATACCAATCGCCGGGAGTCAACCATTTTTCAGCTACTGACTCAACAAGCGTGAGTGTGTAGGGGGCAGTGGCCCCATACTGAGTAATTATGGCTTTGACTTCTTTTAAAATTTTAAAATCAAAGGTGTTATAAGTTCTGTAAGTCCTTTCCCCATCTTTATCAGGAGTTTTAGTTACGGGGAAAGCCAGAGGCTCTTTTAGGTTCAATAATGGTTTTATTGAAAAATATGTCTGAGGTGGTCGCTCTCTTTAAGAACGGCTGCGAATAAGGTAGAAGTGTTTTACTTTAAGTTTTGGATTTTTCTGTTTTTAATTTTTTTAATCGATCAATCAACTCTCGATGTTCTTTTTCTAATTGAATGTGTTCTTTTAGGTGGGCTATTTTTTCTAGCTTCTTCTAGCTTCTTTTTTGGATTTAGGACAGGTATACTAGTCAGTGGCACCAAAGCTTCTGGACTATGGGGGGAGGGTGAGTTTTTAATGGCGACCAATATAGATTATGGTATCTTGCCGCCTCTCCCTCAAGGTCCTCCCAGTCAGAGTCTGACAAAGTATCATCTGTTTTTTGTTTAAGGTTTTCTAAGGTAAGATATATTTCTGGAGGTCTCCTTTTTGTCTCAATTTTATTAATCGTGGTTTTAATTTTTGTCCTTTCCTTGCTATCTTCAGCCTGTTTTTTTTTTTCTGATCCTGCAATTATTTTTTCATCCTCACTATCTAATGAAATTAAGTCTATTTCTTCTACTTTTAATTCATCACCTGATGACTGTTTTTTCTCCCCACAGTCCTGGGCTAAATCCCCCTTTTCTTTATCTTCTTGTAAAAGTTTCTCACTCTGTTTAATTGCTGCCGTGACTGTGGCGTTTTCATGGCAAAAACTGATTATTTCATTAATTAGGTTCCAGTAGGAAAAGGCAGTTACAGGAATTTTCTCAGGACCGAATATTTCATAATAGTCCGGCAAAGCGTTTCCAACCCTTTTCCATCTTTTTTTCATCTATAGATCCCTCTTGGGGAAACCAGGGACAGACTTCGTTTATAAAATCAAAAAATCTTAATAAATCTTTTATTTTAACCTTTACTCCTCATGTCTTTAAAGCTTCCTTTAAACCTTCAATAAATAATTCATGCTTACTTATTTCTTGTCCCATAATCGCTGATGACTTACCAGGACCTGGCTCCATGTGGCAGGTTCCCTCCTGGGGGTCCTTTTTTCCTTCTTTGTTCACCGGGGCTTCTCGATTTGCATTCTTCATCGAAGTCCCTTGCACTTGAGTCCGCGTTGGGCGCCACATGACCCGGCCTGCAGGTCAGTCAATGAAGACCCTAAGGGAGGTGGTGAGAATGGAAGGGACAAGAGACACAAAGAATGGAGACAAGACAGGAGTCTGATCAAGTCTCGATTTATTGGAGCTCAGGCGGGTGCTTATAAACCCTATTGCAGGAGGAAGTACATGGACACTTGCGAGGTCATGTGATTTCTAGGAGGAAGCCTCGCAGGCGGGAAAAGGAAACTTAAGCAGAGAAATAGAAACTTAGCTTTGGTTAGTAGAGAAAATAGCAGAGACCTTCAAAATGGCATTGACGCAGATAAGGCACAATAAACAGCTCCCCACACCCCCCCCAAAAATATTGTATACTTTTGATTACCATTTTGAGAATTATACACAGTAGTGGGTTCTGTGTGAGAATTCTAAATGTGCACACATTGGATACTGATTGGATCCAGCCTCCTTTTAAACCTCCTCCTCCTCATCCCTTTCCAGCTAAGCAGGATTTTACATTCAGTCTTTTACCCTTGACAGATGAGGGAGAACAGGCACCAGTTCACTTTCTCTGTTTGGCTTATATCAACTAATGCAACGTCCTCTGGTTTTGCCCATCTGGCTGTAAATGATAGGATTTCTAGCTTTATGGCTGAATAATCTTCCATTGTGTATATATGCCACATTTTATTTATCCATTCATCTGTGGATGACCACCTACACTGATTCTATGTCTTAACTATTCTGAGTAGTATTGCCATAAACATGGCATGCCAGTATCAATTTTTAAGGCTTTTTTCTAATCCTCTTCTTTGGAACAAGCCCCAACCTTTATCCCTTTCTTTTCCTTTTCTGTTTTCCTTCGAGTCTTTTTATGTCTGTAAAGTAGAACCAAGCAGGGCATGGCCTAATTAAAAATCAAGGAAGTCAGGTTGTCTCTGGGCCATCTTTAGCTAGGTAGTAGCCAGATGTTATTTATCCAAAGCAAAATATTGACCAGTCCTAAAATTCCAAGGGAGGAGAATTATGGGAAGATCCTGTTTTCCACAATAAAGGCAGAAGTACTCAACAAACTGCCCAGACTTCAAGGAGAGTTCAAGTTCATTTTCTCTTACGGTGTTGTAAGCCAGGCCTGGTTTTCATTTGCACTGCAGGGTCGATTGATTGCCAAATTTCCTTTCATGACCAGGCAGGTAGTTTCTCTCTTCTGAAGTCAGAACCTCCAGCAACAAATGTCTGCTCTTGTAAGCTAGGAAGCAGTTAAGTAAATGACAACAGAACTGTTTTGAAAGTCTAAAGCAGCAGAAGCAAGCCAAAGCTGTGTTTCTGGGACACTGTGCTTCTGGACTCCTGAAGTGGGAAAGAGAAAAGGGCTCTGTTGAGGGAGCGAGGAGGTGGAATGACCACATTTGTTCCCTAGGATTGCCCTGGATTTAAGTAGAGAATGTCTCCCATCCTGGAAAACCTCTCATGGGACACTGGCTTAATGACAAAATGAAAAGTTCACAGAAAAGGGTATTTATATGTTTTTTAACTATTATATAAATTATTATATAAAGTAGAAAAAGCATAGTGACTTAAGTTCTTTCATAAGAAGCTGTCTGAATCCAGGCAAATCCTGGCCAGTTTACCCCTGTGGTCATTTGGTAGCACTTATTCTAATTGCAAACTTGATCCCTAGTAGGAAATAATTATCTGTACAAGGTTCTTTTTGAAAACTCAAATGGTAATATGACACCAAACATCCTACCAACCAAGAAAGAAGAAAGCTTTAAAGGAAGTATACCCTTTTCAATAATGAGTATTCATGGAAGAGGGGGAAGGGAGAGGTGACCTTTAAGAGAGTAAGGCTGATGACACCTTGGAGAGGGAAACCAGATTCCCAGGATGAAAGAGACAGCCAATGAGAGGAAGCCGACTACCCTGGTGCACTAATGTAAGATTCTGTGCAGAGGAAGAAAGGTAGTGGGCCTGAGCAAGGCCGAGACAGAACTGTGTCAAGATGGTGGGGGAGTTGAGTATGTTGAAGATGGAACAAAAGAAGCCAGGTAGGAACTCACTTGGAGCTGGATGCTAGTCTCAGGGAAAGAGAAGAGCGAAGGAGCCCTCCCCTCTTAGAACAGTATTGATAGATACATGAATGAAGGACTCCTATCTGGGGTGATCAGGACACCCCTCTCTCCCTAGTCACATCTCTTCAGGTCTACACACACACACACACACACACACTTCATCCCTAACAGGACCATGTGCTCTTGAAGGGTTGGGGACATTCTTGGCTCATTAGAAACTTAATTATATGGACTACAGTAAGATTAGAATAGGCTGGGTACAGTGCTTAGAGCAGAAACCTTTCTTGTTTGATTTAACTTGCTATATTTTAGTAAACCTACTTTCAAGAACTCTTTTCTTGTTGTTGTTGTTTTTGATTTTTTATTGTCCATAATGAGTTATATCATTTAGTGGGCCAACAATGAGTTTTTATCCCCAATTCTCCAATTCCCCCCCTCCCTATCCCCAATCAGCTGGATATCCTCCTCCATGGGTCGTCTGGATCAGTCCTTGTGGCAGGGGACCATGGATAGCCTAGTATTCAGTCCAGTTCTCCTGGCCCAAGTGTGTTGTTACTGAGGGGTTCCAGGCCTCTGGATAGTCTCCCCCAGATGGCTCTCACAATCTTTCTGCCCCCTCTTCCGCTCAGTTCCCTGAGTTGTGGTGGTCTCACTCCATAGCACAAGTTGGCACCAAGTACATGAGCCTTTTGTCTCAGTCTCTTAAGTGCGGAGATGTCAGGAGGCCCCTTGAAGCTTTAAAGAATTCATGAACAGGCCTTGGCAGTATTAACTTTGCCTGTGGAAGAGGATTTAGCCAGCAGGCATGAGACCCTGGGTTCATTCCTCAACACTGGAACAAAAAATGACTCTACCAATAGTAATTTTCAGGACTTTGCAGAGAATTAGCACTTTGCAGTAGAGAGGCTCTGAAAACTTAACTCACACAGAACTGGGGTAGGAGGGGGAGGCACCATAAGGCCTATTCTTTCTGTTCCTACCCAGCTCTTTATCAGACAAACAGAATTATTGACCAATGAAAAGGGAGGACAGTGCTCCAAAGACATTGTAAATGGAAACACACTAGTTTTCTGATGGCCTCAAAAGGGCAACCCCTTAGTAATGCAATTTAAATGCAATCTGAACCACTTTAGGACTGAAGTTTAACCACTAAGATGGAGCTTTAGATTGTTCCTTTACCAAAAGCAGGCATGAGGAAGACTTGGGGATCTGGCTCAAGAACATCATTGTGTGGGGGTACACTCGAGGGCACTGTCCCATGGGAGAGTTAGCAAACCTGGCTCTACCCTTTATTGGCAGGTTGGCAAGTCACACCTCACCTTTAGACCACTTCCTACCAGTGTATGTGTGTGTGTGTGTGGGGGGGGAAGCCTGCATGACTTACACTTTTTCTTGTCCAATTTTATCCACCTTTGGGAGAAGGTAAGGGAGGGAGAGGTTATCCTTGAGCAATGTGACTCCCCAGGAAGTCCTTCAGAGGGAACACAGATAAACTTGGGCTATTAAATTACCCATTCACCTGAGGTGTCTGAGATTCCAACCCAGCTGACCTGGGGAGTATCCTAGTCACAGTAGGCATGCCCAGAGCTTGATAAGCATCACCCAATGGATTTCATGTCAATCTCTCTTGGAAGAGACAAATACAGGGAGTATGGACTTCAAATGACTACATGTATGCAGCAAAGCCATAATGTGTCAAGCTGTGCATGTAATCACTTAAATTTAGATTCCCACTCCTGCAAATGATGCCACTTGTGATTGACCAACTGGGAAGAAATGATGCCTAGAGTCTCCACAGGTTTCAATGGCTTTGAAATGATTGATTTCCTGTAGGTACAATCACAAAGAAATTCACAAACCTGCCTGGGACACTAGCCATTTTCTTACACACATCGAGCAACAAGTTCTTTATTATTGAGGATGCAGTATTTGTTTCCTGTGATTGTGGAGATAAATGCAATACCCCAGAGAAAAACACCTTGCATGTCCCCACTTGAAATCCCCTCACACCGGGCTAGCGAGGTGCTTGCTCAAACCAGAGGAACCGCAAAGGAGACTTTATAGGCGGTCTAAGCACAAAGTAGAGCCTCGAATATTTATTATCCCATGAACGAATGGCTGCTCTCCCCATTGTCTTCCATTGAACCACCCTGGCCTTCCAAGCTCCTACAGGGACACCCAGTTCCTTCACCGTGCGGATGAAGGGGGGCCCGAAAGAATGATCGAGAGAACCCAGCCGATCCAGCCGCACGCTGGAGATGGATTCGAGAAACCCACAAAGCGCCAGGGGCCGGCGAAGCCTCCGCGGAGAGCCCCAGGGCCCCGGAGCAGCGGCGGGGACCCCGCGGCGGCTCCGCAGCTCCCGCCCCCGGGGCGGTGCCGGGAACAGGCGGCGGGCGCCTCCGCCGGTCGGTCGATCACGTGGGGACCGCTCAGCCGGGCGGGCGGTGCTCCCTCCCAGCGCCGGGGACGCGGCGGCCGCGCTCCCGCCGGAGCTCCGGGGAAGCGGAGACAAGGAGACGCCGCCGCGGCCGCCGCCCCGGCCCTGCGCCCGCCCGCAGCATGCCCTCCGCGGGGCCGAGCGCCGCCCTCCTCCTCCCGGAGCTGGCGGAGGGGCCGCGGCTGCGAGGCTAGCGGGCGGACGGACGGACGATCGGACGGACGGACGGACGGACAGGCGGAGCTGGAGGAGGAGCAGGCATCCTCCGCGGCGGCCCTGCGGCCCCGGAGCCCGGAGCATGCGAGCTGCCCTGCGCACCGGCCGCAGCCTCGCTCCGCGCCGCGTGCTCCGGCGGCGCCGCCGGGGAGGAGCGGGAGCCACCGGGCCCGGGAGGCAGCGCGGTATGCGGCTGCGGGCTCCGGTGCCCGCGGCGTGAGGGCATCGGCCCGGGGACCCCCCGCACCCCACCATGGCTGGCAAGGACAGCGGCAACCTGAAGACGGTGAGACTGTGGCGGGACGCCGCCCTGCGCGCCAGGAAGCTGCGGGGTAACCTGCGCCAGCTCACCCTCAGCTGCCCGGGGACCGGAGGGGGGGACCCGCTGGACTCTCCGGACACCCCTCAGCTCGTGCTGCCCGCCAACATCGGGGACATCGAGGTGCTGAACCTGGGGAACAACGGCCTGGAGGAGCTGCCCGAAGGGCTGGGTTCGGCTCTGGGTAGCCTGCGCGTCTTGGTCCTGCGCAGGAACCGCTTTGCTCGGTTGCCACCCGCTGTGGCCGAGCTGGGCCACCACCTCACCGAGCTGGACGTGAGCCACAACCGGCTGGCCGTCTTGGGCGCCGAGGTGATGAGCGCCCTGAGGGAGCTGCGCAAGCTCAACGTGAGCCACAACCAGCTGCCCGCGCTGCCCGCCCAGCTGGGCGCCCTCACCCACCTGGAGGAGCTGGACGTGAGCTTCAACCGGCTGGCGCACCTGCCCGACTCCGTCTCCTGCCTGTGCCGTCTGCGAACCCTGGACGTCGATCACAATCAGCTCACGGCCTTCCCCAGACAGCTGCTGCAGCTGGTGGCCCTGGAGGAGCTGGACGTGTCCAGCAACCGGATGCGAGGCCTACCTGAGGATATCAGTGCCCTGCGTGCCCTCAAGATCCTCTGGCTGAGCGGAGCCGAGCTTGGCACCCTGCCCGACGGCTTCTGCGAGCTGGCCAGTTTGGAGAGCCTCATGTTAGACAATAATGGGCTGCAGGCTTTGCCTGCCCATTTCAGCCGCCTGCAGAAACTTAAGATGCTGAACCTATCTTCCAACCTTTTCGAGGAGTTTCCTGCCGCCTTGCTGCCCCTGGCTGGTCTGGAGGAGCTCTACCTGAGTCGCAACCAGCTCACCTCTGTGCCATCGCTTATCTCTGGCCTGGGCAGGCTTCTCACCCTGTGGCTAGATAATAACCGCATCCGCTACCTGCCTGACTCCATTGTGGAGCTGACAGGTCTGGAGGAGCTGGTGCTTCAAGGCAACCAGATCGCAGTGCTGCCCGACAATTTTGGCCAGCTCTCTCGGGTGGGCTTGTGGAAGATCAAGGACAACCCACTGATCCAGCCCCCCTACGAAGTCTGCATGAAGGGGATCCCCTACATCGCAGCCTACCAGAAAGAGCTGGCTCATTCCCAGCCTGCCGTGCAGCCCCGCCTCAAGTTGCTCCTGATGGGTCATAAGGCTGCAGGAAAGACCCTGCTCCGCCACTGCCTCACCGAGGAGAGAGTGGAGGGAGGGCACACAGTAGGGGACAAGGAGAAGAGCTACCCACCCTCTCCTTCCTCCGGGAGCAAGGGCATCGAGGTGACCAGCTGGACCGCGGATGCTTCCAGGGGTCTGCGGTTCATTGTGTATGACCTAGCTGGTGACGAAAGCTACGAGGTGATCCAGCCCTTCTTCCTCTCCCCGGGGGCTCTGTATGTGCTGGTGGTTAATTTGGCCACCTATGAGCCCCGCCGCTTCTCCACTACAGTGGGCTCCTTCTTGCATCGGGTCGGGGCTCGGGTGCCCCATGCCGTGGTGTGCATCGTGGGCACACACGCAGACCTGTGTGGGGAGCGGGAGCTCGAGGAGAAGTGTCTGGATATTCACCGCCAGATAGCCCTGCAAGAGAAGCATGATGCTGAGGGCCTGAGCCGCCTAGCCCAGGTGGTGGACGAGGCCCTGGCACGGGACTTTGAGCTGCGCTCTGCCAGCCCCCATGCTGCCTATTACGGTGTTTCGGACAAAAACCTTAGGCGACGCAAGGCCCATTTTCAATACCTGCTCAACCACCGCTTGCAGATCCTCTCCCCAGTGTTGCCTGTTAGCTGCAGGGATCCCCGCCAACTGCAACGCCTTCGGGACAAGCTGCTCTCTGTAGCTGAGCACCGGGAAATCTTCCCCAACCTCCACAGAGTCCTTCCTCGCTCCTGGCAGGTGCTGGAAGAACTGCATTTCCAGACCCCCCAGGCACAGCGACTTTGGCTGAGCTGGTGGGACTCGGCCCGCCTGGGCCTGCAGGCAGGTCTGACCGAGGACCGGCTGCAGAGTGCCCTCTCCTACCTGCACGAGAGCGGCAAGGTGCTCTACTTCGAGGACAGCCCAGCCCTCAAGGAGCACGTCTTCCACAACCTCACTCGCCTCATTGACATCCTCAATGTCTTTTTCCAGAGGGACGCTTCTTTGCTGCTGCATAAACTGCTCCTGGGGACCAGTGGAGAGGGTGATGGTGAGGGGGAAAAGCTCCCCGCTTTGGTGGTGCCCACCCCAGGCCAGGACCTGCTCCGGGCCACCCAGCTCCATCATTACGTGGAGGGTTTTCTGCTGCATGGGCTTCTGCCAGCCCATGTCATTCGGTTGCTGCTGAAACCTCATGTCCAGGCCCAGCAGGACTTACAACTGCTGTTGGAGCTCCTGGAGAAGATGGGACTCTGTTACTGTCTCAATAAACCCAAGGGCAAGCCTTTGAATGGGTCCACTGCTTGGTACAAGTTCCCATGCTACGTGCAGAATGAGGTGCCCCATGCAGAGGCCTGGATTAATGGGACCAATCTAGCCGGACAGTCTTTTGTGGCCGAACAGTTGCAGATCGAATATAGTTTCCCCTTTACCTTTCCACCTGGGTTGTTTGCACGTTACAGTGTCCAGATCAACAGCCACGTGGTCCATAGGTCAGATGGGAAATTTCAGATCTTTGCCTATAGAGGGAAAGTTCCTGTGGTGGTGAGTTACAGACCTGCCAAGGGCATCCTGCAGCCTGACACCCTGTCCATTGCCAGCCACGCGTCATTACCAAATATATGGACCGCATGGCAAGCCATCACCCCCTTGGTAGAGGAACTGAATGTCCTACTTCAAGAATGGCCTGGACTTCACTACACCGTGCACATCCTCTGTTCTAAGTGCCTTAAGAGAGGGTCACCCAATCCACATGCTTTCCCAGGTAAGGAGAGAGAGCTCATGGCTTCCGTGGTTTGTATTGCAGGCCTGGTTCTCATTTGGCAGAATGTTTATGGAATCTTCCAGGTTCCCCAGGAAAGCTTTTCAAAGAAAACAGAGGGAGATTTTGGGACAAGCCAAAGCAATATGAAACAGGTGTGTGTGGAGTTGTCTAATAGAGCGATTTAGGCTTTGGAAGACGGTGTTTGCCATTCTCCTTTTCCTTCTTCAAACCAGCCATATTTAGTTGGAGGAATATTCAGGATTCAGGTGGTTGAACGGAAGCTGGGATGAGCATGACGTTAGTACTTGCTGAGCCTATTAGACATATGTCAAAGGGAGGAGCCTGAGTGTGTGGCGGTCATGTTCCTTTGTTTGAATTCCCAGCATCATCAAGTCCAAGTTAGGGCTCACTTTTCCTTAGAAATTCCAAAGAGTGTTCTGTAATTGGAATGGGGGATGAATGAGTTAAGAATGAACAACACTTGAGGCTGTAATGCATGACTGAGCCCTGAACTTGCTGTTTCTCCCCAGTTCACTGCAGGGCATGAGAGAGAGAGAGAGAGAGAGAGAGAGAGAGAGAGAGAGAGAGAGAGAGAGAGAGAGAGATTACTGAATCCTCAGAGGGAGTTTCCTGGTAATTTGTAGCTATATAGGTTCTTGGTAAATGAGGCTTTCTGATGGTGGTTTTATAAGTGATGGAAGAAACCCAGAAAAAAAAAAAAAACTCATGAAAGACCAAGTATCATGTGGGGAAAGTTTTCCTGTCTATATCCCTAGCTGGGATTATTTTTTAAATTGCTTTTAAAACATTTTATTTTTAGAGCAGTTTTAAGTTTAGCGGAACTGAACAGAAGGTAATGAGGTCGCTCTATATAACCCCAGCCACCCTCACGAATCTATAGCCTTCCCCATTGCGGTCACCCTGCCAGAGAGCAGAGCATTTGCTCCAGTGCCAGAGCCTAGATCCTGCAAGACACTCACCATGCAGAATTCCCAGATCACATTCCTCCCTTCCTGTGGCCTTGAGCAAATGTATAATGACACTAATGACACGTGTCCACCATTGTATCAACTGGAGTAGTTTCACTACCCCCAAAAATCTGTGCTCCCCACTTTAACTGTCCCCTTCTCCCCAATCCTGGCAAACCTTGATCTTTTTTATTGTCCCCATAGTTTTGCCTGTTTCCTGCCTAGGATTGTTTGGGTTTTTGATCCTGGGTAATTAGTATTCATAAACCTTGAGCTGGGAACTGTGTCCTCATCCTTTGTAGATTAACAGCTGATTTGTGTGGCCCACATTACAGTGTCCAAAGCACAAAGCCTACAACAATGATGTCATGCACTTACCCACCCAGGTCCCCCCTGCCACCGCGGTACTCTGAGGGCTGAGGAAACAGAACACTGAAGGCTCTCTGATCTCTGCCCTGGCCCGAGTGCCAACAAGAATGCAGCTTGTAATAGTATCAGGAAGGAATAGGATACCAATATTTCCGAAGGCAATTAATTCTTTCCTTTGCCCTAGATCTAGACTGAGTGTAATTCATGAGCTTGAGAAAAGCCACCATATCAGTTACCAGCCAAGCTGGCTGTCCATTCTGTATGATTATCTGGTATCTTGTCACAGACCCAGCCTCAGAGGACGCCTCGGTGGGTTTTATATTTGCCATTGTATTTTCTTGGTGGAAGTGGAGCTGTATAGAGTGACCGGCTCTGATGAAGGAGCTCTCTTACCAGTGCTTAATTAGCCACAAAGAGGAGGGCATCCCAACTGAACAAGGAAGGTTCTGGGCTGGGGAAGGCCAGTGACTCTGAGAAGTAAACATCAAGGTCGAAGGTTGTTTTTTTCCCCTTACCCTCTGCTTGTTTTCAATTTGTAACAGTCATCCATTGCACAAACAAGCTGGCACTGAGATGCAGAAATAAGCCCATCTCTTGTGTTTGTGTGCTGATTTGGAGGTGAGGCACACCTGGTTGGCAAGCCAGGCTACAAGGAAGACTTGCTTATTCAATGAGAGGAACAAAAAGGGGTGAAAAAATTTAAAGATCTTACATACCAAGTGGGAATAAATATCAGGTGTTTTTTATAGTATAGACTATTTCTATCTTATCTATGATCAGAAATGTTATCTTTTTATCTATTTAGGGTTACATTTTTCCCCCATAAGTAACAAGGACTCAGACTAGTGGGAGAAGGTGATAATAGTGCATTTTACGGAGATAAGGGAAGAATGTTTCATATTTTTTTCTGTGATGCTCATCATTTATTCGTAGTTGTCACAATTCTGAAAGATTTGATGAGTGTGGTTTCAGGGTTGGAGAGATGGCTTAGCGGTTAAGGCATTTGCCTGCAAGGCAGAAGAACCTGAGTTCGAGTCTCTAGTACCCACATAAAGCCAGATGCACAAGGTGGCACATGTGTCTGGAGTTCATTTGCAGTGGCTGGAGGCCCTGGCACACCCATTCTCTCTCTCTCTGTCTGCCTCTTTCTCTCACACACTCTCTCAAATAAATAAATAAAATATTAAAAAAAGAATGTGATTTCACATCTAGGTTATATAGAGCAATTATAATGTTGGATGTTCAGTTATCAGGAAAGACATGAAAATTACATTTATTGAATCTTTTATGATTTAAATGTATTTTAGTTCAACAGAAACTGGGTAGGTTGATTGCCTTTTATGCTTTTATTAAGTTTTTTTTGGGGGGGTCTGGCTGGTCTTTTTTTTGGGGGGTAGGGTCTTGCTCTAGCTCAGACTGACCTGACTATGTAGTCTCAGGCTGGCATCAAACTCACAACAATCCTCCTACCTTCGCCTCCCAAGTGTTGAGATTAAAGATGTGTGCCACCACACCCTGGCTAGTTATTTTGCTTTTTAAGGACAGAAAAATTTGTTACATAGTGTTTTATTTTAATTAAGCTATCAAGTTCTCTTGTAAAGTATGATTTTACATACCTTGGGTGAAAAAAAGCTGTTTTTTTTATTTTTTTGGTGTGTGTTTATGTGTTTTCAACTTTGCAATATTAGAGAAGAATGAATATCAATTACTATGTAAAGTTGCATTTGTACCTTTAAAGATTTGTATGTGAAAAGCCCATTTTGGCCCTGTTCACCTGAATTTTCTTGCCTGGATTATATTATATTTGTGTACTTAGCTGAATGGTGGTGTATAATGCTAGATTTCTCTAATTTTAATTTTGGGAATGTAATGTTTTGGAAACCCTTAGCCAGCCACGACTGGTTTTCAAAGTTTCCATAGAAAAGATCTTAGCACATTGTCAAAGAGATTACCTATTTGTTTTATTTAAGACAGTTGGCCTGAGGAACAGGCAATCCTTTGGGAGAGTCAAGAGACGTCTACATTGATGTTTAAATGTCACTGTGAGGATCTACTGTGCTTTCTGTAGGTACTGATTTCTGCCTCTTCCTCACCAGTAATTGGTCCTGTCTTCCTGTTCCCAGAGCACAATCTTCCTGTGGCATATTTATTTATGTTTTTATTTTCTTCTAGTAGTATGGCATTTAAAGTGGAATGGCTGAGTACTCCTGAGGTTGAAGGACACTTTGAGTAGGAGTCAGTGGCTAGAAAATTTGTGCAGCAAGATGATAGTGCTTTGATGCCCAAACCAACAACGGAATCACGGTTGTGTGGAAGAGTATGTCTTAGTAAGTCAGTCCAATGTACTTGGAATTTGAGTTTTCACTAAGTGTCCTACCTTCCAAATTAGGAAAGGTTATTTCATTTTATATCTTTATTATCCAAAATTAGATACATTGTATGAACAAATCTTATGATGGTACCCCCCCATCTCCCTCCTCCCTGTTCCCAATCCTTTGGGTATCCTCCTCAGTGGGCATACTGGCTCAGTCCATGGAGTAGGGGGTTATGAATAGCACAAGAGGTAGCCAAATTCCCCCCTTTGTGTGTTGTTATTGAGGGGGGCATTGTCTCTGGATATTCTTCCCCACCATGGCTCTGACAATTTTTCCGCCCCCTCTTCTGCCCAGTTCCCTGAGTCATGGTGGGTGAGTTTCAAGTCTGTTTTACTGTTGAGATCTTAAGTGTCTCTGGGTTTCTGCTTTGGGTTGTGTTGGGTATGTTTGTCTCATTGGCCTCTCCTGGGTTATCTGACTTGCTATGGTGTTTTAAGTCTAGGGAGCAAACAACCTCAATCTGGAGAGTGAGTTGGTTCAGTGGTTTTCTTTATCTCTGACCACTTACTCAGTGTCTTTCCACGTCTCTGGATGAGTGCCTTTTCCTCCGTCTTCATTTTTGGCCCAGGGTGTGCACCTGTCTTAGGCCAGGGGTGGTTGTGTATGTGTATGTCATAATATCTCTTTGATTGGGTTGGTCACCTGCTTCCTGTAAACGGAAGACCTGCCCGAGACTCTGTCATTTCTCAGGGAGAGTCTCTCAGATGTTTGCTGAATAATTATTTGGTCTTTGATGAGACATATCCTTTCTTCTTGGCTGTGGCTTTGTTGGGTTCCCAGGTGATACTATGATGATAATCTTGGTCTGCTTCCTCACCCCAGATGTTCTCCCTCCCTCTCTCCCTCTCTCCCTGCCTCCCTCCTTCCCTCCCTCCCTCCCATTGTGCCTGATGTACAGCTCTTGTTTTTAAATAGGTCCTTCATTTTGACCAATGAAGCAAGGCAAAATTCTTGCCTTATTATATCTAAGTTTTAGAATTACTGGCTTTGAGCATGGCCTAGTTATTTGGATTGAATTAGTCATTGTTTTAATTTCACAAAGCTTATTCAATATCATTTTAGTTTAGCTTTATGAATATCGGTGCCCCTTGGCTTTTATTTTTATTAAAAGGCCTCTTTGAACTCCCTAGGACTTTGTTTCACATAAAAGAAAGAAATATTATGTAGACTAGAATTCAAAGACTAGAAAAGTCTGGGGAATGTTCAAATCATGGTATGGTGCAGGTTTGTTTTTTTCTTTAATTCTCAGATAGAATCTCAGGTTCATCCCTGTTCAGCTGGTTGAGAATTTCCTGGAGAAAGGTTTATTAATTTGTTGATGCAATGGCCCACTGAAGCCTGCTCCTCTCTCTCCAGTAAACCTTGCTTATTTTAAGTTAATTTAGTATCTAACACACTGAGATGGTACACTCTTAGGATTGTTGTGGGGGGGGTGATCTGGTGAGGGGATGTTCTAATGCCAGAGTTTTCCAACATTTTGGCTTCTCTGGACCACATTGCCACCTACATTCATCAAGCTCAAAAACTGCATTTGAGTTACAAAAAAAATAATGTTTTCACTAGCCATCCTGCACCACATGCAACCCACAGGTGGACACCATTTCCAGGAGAACAGTGTGGCTGGGGTAGGGAGCCTGGTCCACTGCACGTGGATGGTGATGACGTGAATACTTCTGCTTGCTTTCCCCAATGGCTCCCTATCTCACTTCTGTCCATGGAAGCTGCTTTGAGTCAAGACCCAGCCAGCCATCATTAGTGTGCTTTGATTTCTGTTTCTGAAAACCAGGGGCAAGCGATGGCTTCATCTTTGCTCTCTTGCGGGCCGTGACTCATGGCATGCTTGGGTGGAGAGTTGCTTTGTGTTCCAGGTCTCTGTGGAATCACATGAGGAAGAGTTTGCGTGGTAACCTGGGTGTTGACACTGGACCCTTCCCTGGGGGCTGGTGGAAGTGATAGCATGCTCTGTGAAGCCAGCCTGCCCACCCCTGAGTGAGGGACCCTAGGGCTCTGGTCTGCCCCGTGTCTCTCCACTCTTCTCTGTGTCTGATGTTTCATGTGATAAAGCAGCACTGTGGGCAGTGCCAGTACAGCTTCTAGTAAGTGGAAGGGCAGCTAACCCTAACTCGTTATAACCCTCTGCACATCCCTAACTCAACAGAAATGGGCGAGAGAGGTGGGCATCCACCATCCTGATTAGCAGGATGCCAAAGTGAGGTGAGTGATCGTCCCTCCTCCCTGCACACACTGTCCCATAGTTCTTTCCTGTTCCTGCCCTTGACATTGACCTCCATCGGAGGGAAAGGATGATGGGGAGCCAGTGACTGGTGGGGGGATGGGTGCAGGAAGGAAGATGTTTTCAGCGGCTGTACCACTGGCCTTGCCTTCTTCCCAGGTCAAGCTGCTTTCCAGATACTGTGCCTGGCTTGAGCCCAGGGAAGATTTTGGAAGAGTTGTTGGCTGGTGCGCAGCCTGTGCCCTGCAGCCTGTGCCCTGCAGCCTGTATTCTGCGGTGGTAGCTCAGATAACAATTCCCACACATTGCTGCCAGTGGGATTGACTGAATTCTGGAGTCTGAGAAGGAAAATTTTTGAGTTATTTTTATTTTTGGCATTAAATACTCAGAACACATTCTCATTTTTTTTTCTTCCTTAGTGTAATCTCCTAGCTGAAAATACCTGCACTTGGTTTCTTCAAGAGTAAATGAGTGAAAAGCCACGAGTGCCAGTCAACTCTTGAGCAATCCGCTTACAGGATGCCAAGAACACAAACAAGCCGACTGCAGTGGGGGGACAGGGTAGGGTGACAGAGGTGCCTGAGCCTTCAAGATGCTGGGAGCCTAGAGTCTGCTCCTGACTGCAGCCCTGGGCACCAGGCTGGTCTGGCTGTCTCTTACACCTGTCTATTCAAATCAGTGCACAGGGCATTTGGTAGCCAGGCAAGGAGAGAAGGGGGGAAGGAGCAGGGTGGGGAAAGGGAGGACATGCATGCTATGAGTGTGCTCTTTGGCCTTTGGGGTGAGATGGCTGAATGAATCCAGTGCTTGGGGGCTGTTGTCACCCCTCTTCTTCCTCCTGCTTCTTCCCCCCTCGCTCTTCCAGCCCCACCCTGAAGTGACATTCTTGGACTTGAAATTCACTATTTTAAAGTGAACAGTTCTCTGGCACTTTCACAGTGTTGTGTGAGTCAAGGGCTTTTTCAGGCAACAGATGTGGAGGCTGGGGGCGGCCTCCCTTCTGGGGTGACTCACCTGGGAATCCCTCAGTCAGGCTCTTGGTGGTACCCTTGTCTGCAGGGTATGGCTGTAGAGCCCAGGGGTGGGGGCTGGCTTCAGGAAGCTGGGTTGACTGAACGTCTCTAATATGGTTGTGGTGGGATCCTCTTGATAGCATTGAAGGACACCTAAGCCCACTGGTCTGTCTGTGGCTGGTGGATTTCCTGGGTGTCAACCCACATAGAAGCATATGTGAACATATGTGAACACACAGGAGAAAAGCAAGATGATGCTAGGGAAGTGTCTTATGCAACAGAGTTTTGGGGTTTTTATCCCCCATAAATTTTGAGTGATACTCTAAGAGTTCTTGGCCTTCAGGCCACAGATACATAGGAGGGCAAGGAGTTCAGGTAGCCATGATTCAAAATACGGGGTTACTGGATGAGGTAGATCAGTGTAGATAGTCATAGCGTTTACTAGTCTGAATCCATTACCAGCCACTTAAAAATATTATGTATTTATTTGAGAGAGGGGGGATATGAACCAGGGTCTCTTGCTGCTGCAAATGAACTCCAATCACATAGGTCACTTGGCGCATCTGGCTTTATGTGGGTGCTGGGAAATTGAGCTCAGGCCAACAGGCTTTGCAATCAAGCACCTTTAACTCCAGCCCATCAGTCACTTTTAATACTGACTATATGCATAAGTTTGTGTGCAACTTGGAATTTTGGGATAAAATAAAATCTATGACCTTGGCCATGGGGTTGCAGGGGTGGTATTTTGGTTAATGTGATTGCTGACTCTTGAAGTTATAGAATCTGTCCACACATAGAGAAAATCATTTGCATCTTTGAGAAATTGTCAGAGAGAGACAAGCCTGGCTTTTGATTTTTTTTTTTTTTGCAGAAAAAAAATCTGTTCATACTAAGCACACTGGCTACAACTTTGAATTTGCTTGACATAGATGAGTAGGTGGTACCCAAGTCATTCTTTCCAATTATTGGGTTTTAGTATGACTCATTTGTTTGTAAGAAATGCTGGCAGCATTGTATCTGAGGCTTTCTGAAGACTTCCAACAGGGATCATTCTTTTTGAAGGAAAGACCCCCCCCCCCAAATTCAGGAATCTTTACCTTCCTCTGTCATTTATGGATTTGTTCCTGATTTGGGAGGATTAAAGTCATCAGTCATTTCCAAACACCAGACTATGAACACTCACTCCAATGACAGTGAGTGATGTCATAGCATATAAGATGAAACGGAAAGACTTCATTGTTGAGAGAGCTTTATTGAGATGCTTTCCTGTTATTAGCCCATTAGATGTTGAGAGAATTAAAGAGTTAATTTTCTTAGATCCTCCCTGCCCCTAAAGAGTTGATTTTCTTAGATCCTCCCTGCTCCTAAAGTGTGTCATGTGCTGTTGACACTGTATTAGAACCATGCTGTGGCAGTAATGGATTTGGGGGAAGGGTAGCAGAGACCTTCATTTGCGTCCCTCTCTCCTCCTCTCTTTCCTTCTCTTCTCCTTCCTTATCCCTCCCTTTTTTGAAAAGAGAGAGTTTTCAAAAAGTAATGGAAAGGGGGGGAAGTAAAACTAGAGACACATTTCTCCTTGGTGCTGTTGTTTGGCAGTCAGCTTTATCATTGTTTTCCTGACTTGCTTTCTATGCCATGCAGGCTAGAGCTGTTGCTCATCCATCTGGGGAAGGAGCTGGGTTGGAGGACACCAGGAGCCCTGGTGAGGGATGAGTTTTCAGCATCTTCTAGAGACCTGATGCTGTAGTTACTTTCTCATTGCTGGGACAAACACCCGACCCGAAGCAACTGATGGAAGGAAAGGATTGATTTCAGGCTTAGAGAATCCTGGGGAAACACTGCCAGTGGTGGAAGAAGCTGGCTCACTTCCATAGATCTTAGATTGTAGCAGAGGGACCACCAAACACAGCAGCCAGAGCTCAAGACTGGTTCTGAACACACTTTAGGCCTGGGTTTATGATCTACCCCAGCAGGCTGCTGGTGACTCAAGTAGGAAGCTGAACCTTATTCAAAAATCCTTGAGGCTATGGGGGACATACATTCATCTCTAAACCACCATACCTGCTTAGTCTCATTCAGACCCCTGCAGCCCTCTGAAAATTCCAGATGGAAGAAGCCGAGCTTTGGCAGTAAACGGATTCCCCCAGAGTGAGTGTGGGGGCCACCCTCTCCTGCCATTACCCTTCCTGACCCACCTCTCAGAGTTTGGGCTTCCCAGCACATGGTCAGGCACAGTGGTCACAGGATTCCTGTCTGCTTAGTGTTAAGGACGATTTTCAGGTAATTATGGGAAGAAATAAGTGGGGAAGGTGAGGACACCCAGCCAGGTGGACTCTGAACGCTCAATGGGTCTGGGTAGAGAGGGTTATGTGCCCAAAGCCTTTAAGCAGTTAGGACTTGTGATAAGAAAGACATTTATTGAAATGACATTCCTGGACCTGTGAGCTTTGGCAGAGACCCTGGCTGGCCCGTGAACTCCAGTTCTGGGTAGCTCCTCCCCAGCACACACAGCCTTTACCATCAGCCAGTGCTCTGTTGAGACTGAGGAAGAGTTGGGACAAGTGACTTGCAGAGGACACCTGCTCTGTCAGTCCATGTGTAAGCGTGACAGTGGCCACTTTCTCTGAAGGGAGCGCTGGCTCTTCCAACAGCCCGATAGCTCCACGCCTCCATAATCCCTAGCAGTGTATCCAGAACATTGATTTTCCTTGCTGTAAATCTTACCCTAACAGCCCTGCAGAAAAAGCAAGTTTGGATCTTATGTAATTAGTATTTTCCCATGGGGCCATTTCCACTTCCACCTTGTTATGTTTTCTTCATGACACCACAGGCTAACTGAAAATACCATTTTTTATTAACTTGGCATCGCTCCAATGCCCTAGTTTTTGCATTTCATTTGTTGGGACATGACTTACCATACTACGACGGGCTTTTTGCATCTTTCTCCCATTATTATTTGAGGGTGTTTGTCCTTGCCTCTCACTTGTCAGCTGTTCACTCTGGGAGTCACAGTAGTTTCCGTTGTGTAGGGTGGTCCTGAGGAATGAGTTAACGCAGGCACAATGCATTGCTCAGAACAACAGCTTGACAAATGATCAGACTGTCATTGATGTTAGCTGCTGCTCAGTCATCATTCCGGAAAGTTCCAAGGTCTAAAAACGTCTGTTTGGAATTCCAGTAAGCTTAGGGCTAAATCCTTATATTTTCATGGGGGCACAGTGTGAGACATATTCATAAACACCTTGTGACTTTTAGAAATGCATTTTTCTTTTATTAAAACACACAGATTTGGAGGGGAAAAGGGGAAAAGTTACTCATAGCTGATATGTAATCATTCCACATATTTTGCTATTTCTTTCAGCCCCTCCTTTTGTGCTTAGCTTCTTAAAATACGTATTTAGCTCAATGTATAAATAATTTAAATATTGATTTTTTTAAAGCTTCAGCTATTGTGCATAAAGTTTCAGGGGTTCCTGGCTGCATATACGCATACACAGTAGTTAACAGTGCTTGTGCACTGGTACATCTAGGTGATTCATCTTTGGTTTTTAAAAATATTTATTTATTTATGTATGTATTTATTTATTTATTGTAAGTGGGGGAGAGAGAGAGAGAGAGAGAGAGAGAGAGAGAGAGAGAGAGAGAGAGAGAGAGAGAGAGCAAGCAAGCATACCAGGGACACCAGCCACTGCAAACGAGTTCCAGACACATGCATCACTGTGCATCTGGCTTTATCTGGCTACTTCGAAATCTAACCAGGATCCATAGGCTTTGCAGGCAAGTGCCTCAACTGCTGAGCCATCTCCCCAGCCCTACTTTCATTTTTTAACCATCGTTACCTTGGCTTAACCATGTGGTTATTTTAGTTGTTTCCCGTGATTATTGTTGTAATTCTGTGATGCAAACATGCATTTCTTCCTTTCTCCTTCCCTCCTTCCCTTCTTGTTACTTCTGTGAGGCTGGTCTGAAACTCCTGTACATTGTTTTGTTTCAGCCTCCTGAGTGCTGGGATTATAGGCATGAGTCATCATGCCTGGCTTGGCCATTCTCTTTTGTGTTTATGTGTGTGTGTGTGTGTGTGTGTGTGTGTGTGTGTGTGTGTGTGTGTGTGTGTGTGTACTCTGTGTGCATAATGTGTGTATACATGGGGCACACCTGTGTGTAAGTGGGGACCAGAGGTGGACACTGGGTATCTTCCTTAGTTGCTCTCTTAGTTTGAGGCAGTCTCTCACTTGAACCCAGAGCTCATTGATTTAGCTACTCTAGCTAGCCAGCTTGCCCCAGAGACGGAGACTCCCTTTCTACTCCTCCCAAGCGCTGTGATTATAGGC